>JARHVA010003596.1:82500-150000 GCA_037957365.1 Torreya grandis | reverse complement strand
TTATACACGTATAAGTGTATATATAATTTATAACTGATTTTTAATCTCTCGTTAGCTCACATAGTTCAATAAAGTCTTTAATATTAAAAATATAGCTAACAATTTTCATTTTATGATGTATAATTTTTAAAATCATACCTCCCCTCCTCATTATACACAATGACATAAAACCTAGGCTATTAAAGATCTATAACTAGTCGTTATAGTTTGTATACATATAAACTTAGGTTGTACAAATTTCAAAAGGATAATATGTCCTATAAGTTGTAATTTGAAAACATATACCTAAGTATCCTTAGGGAATATAGATTTACTTCTAATAATGAAACTTGACTATCATTCACGAAAATTACACAAAACACAAAAATTATCCATTTTTCATAATTTTTGAGGAGTCATAATCTATCAATATTAACACAACTAGTAACTAATAAAGTTTTAATCTTTCCCAACATATATACCCATTTTTTCATTCAATATATGCTCAAACTTACTTATATAGGCTTATGGATGGAACCAAGCTCCATCCCTATGTATATAGATTTAGAGCCTAGGGTTTTTAGTATAATATTTTCACGTATAATATGTTTATAGACCTATGGATGGAACTAATTTTAGACAAAATATAAAACCCTATTTTTTTTAAAGAATACCATTTGACTTATTTAGACAAAATATAAAACCATATCAAAGAATCATTTTTACTTTAAAAATATAAGTCTACAATCGATAAACAAACTGATAATTTTAAATTCAATCAAATTATTCTTGGGTGTTATCTAAATGTGTGAACTAGAAGTTTCTCATTTATTTCTACTAGGCTCGAATATCCCTTTCTTTAGTGTGTGTTTCTACTCCCAATTTTCTCCTATTATTATTTTCCAAAAAAATTGCATGTTTTTCCATGACCAAATAAATATCCTACTATCTTGTGAGTTCACCATCATGCAACTCAAATTCCTTAATTCCCATTACATGTTTTTTCATTAAACTTATAGTCAATAATCTTTGCATTCATCATGGAAACCACATGAAACCCTCATCATTCACAAATGGCAAGGTTAACTCATGTTATCATGGAAAAATGAAAACCAACCTAATTTATTTACTTTTACTTTATGGCATTTTCCCATGATAACATCATAATATTGAAGTCTCAAAATTCCCAAAACAAAACCTAATTTGATTGACTTTCAACTTCTTAATATATGTCAGTGGATATAAACAACTAAACAACATCCAAAGTTTCAAATTATATTTAAATTTATTTGATTTGGGGTTTTTTTTCCCTTTTTATCTCTTATGTTATGTCACCAAAAATAATATAACATGACCAACTCAAAAATAATCCATAAATAATAAAACCAGAACAATAACACTCATACCTTTACAAATTATAATTCATTCAAGATTAACAGAACACAATAAGTTCATATAGATATTTTAATTAAATCAAGACAACCATAAAAAATCTAATGTCAATCAAAGCACCCAATCAAATCATATATTTCACATGCTATGAAAATCATGAAAAGTGATGTACCTAGTCAATGTAAATAGGACTCATATGTTTTCAAAACTACCAAAACAAGAAACATTAATCTCACTTAAGCAACTAGAATGTGGTGTGTGTAGGTTCAACATAAATCTCTCAACCCCCAATGCTAGTATCTACACCCCCTCTCTAATGATACTCTCTCTGTACTTCTTATGAAGGAAAGGCAGTCCTACAACCACCTCAATCAAATGAATGGGTAGTAGTCCAAGATTATAATACTAATAAATATATAAGCATCAATAAACTACTAGGTGTAAATAATCTATAATGAAACTATAGTCAATCATGATCATACATATAGTAATAACATATGGAACTGCTATCCCAAAAAATAATTGATCATGAAACAGTAATATGATTGTCAACCATGCAACATACATACTCAAATAAAGTATAAAAACCAAAACTAAAACCATTAGTTTCATAATCCACTACTAATACTTAAGCAATTTTATAGAGAAAAACTAGATTTGACATGTTTCCCCATAAAATTGGTCATCATTTCAATGGCATTTATTTCAAACAATAGTTCAAGAAATAAAAACAATGTTAAAAAAAAATATAAATAATGTTTAGAAAAAATATTAGTTAAATAAATAAGGAAATAGCCTAAAAAATTATTGATAATTCTCTCATGTAGCATTACCCTTAGAATATCGGTCCCACTAGACCTTCCATTATGATACTTATATATTACACAAGGTAATCGTGTAAGTATTAATTATTATGATTGGTTTTAATATGAAAACCCATAGATCTTGAACTTATAATGCATTCCAATCTAAAACATGTATAGGATCAAAAATATATTTATTAATATAAGATACATGAAAAACATTATGCATTTGAGCTAAATTTAGTATAATGCAAGTATATATTTTGTATGATTAATCACTTATAGAACCTTTAAGGGTCCCACATATCTTAGTGATAACTTTATTGATTTACTAAACTTGTAACACTATTTTTGGGTTTGACTTATAAAAAACTTTATCTCCAACTAACAACTACATTGATATTTTTTTTAGATCAACATAACTTTTCTACCTATCATTAGATTTAACTAATCTTTGCATTATTATCTTTACTTATTATCCTATTTATACAAGCATATTAGGTCCAAAGATCACTCCATATTCTAATTTATCCCAACTAATTGGTGTTCTACACCTATACCATATAATGCCTTGGAAGGAGCCATTTTCAAAGTTGATTATTATGCATTGTTATAAGTAGACTCAATCGATGGTAGGTATTCCTACCATTTGTATCTTTGGTCCATGCAATACATTTTCAAAAAGTCATCTAAAACCTGATATATTATTTATGTTTGCCCATCTATTTTTAGATGGTAAGATTTACTTAAATTCAACTATGTACCCAAAGTTGAATTGAGAGTTTGCCAAAACCTTGAGGTCATCTTGAGATCCCTATTTTAAATGATATTTTGTAGAAACCAATTTGGAAAGCATCGGTGAAATATTTTTTAAATTACCTAGAATGAAGTGAGGTACCTTGGTAAGCATATCCAAAACTACTAATATCATTTCATGATGTTTTTTGGACATAGGTAATCCTTGGAAAAAATTAATGCTAATAAATTTCCACTTCCATTCTATTATGGAATGTGGGTACACCAACCTAGTAGGATGCACATGTTCATTATTAACTTATTGACACTCAAAGCATTTAGACACAAAATATTTTGCATCTTTTTTATTCATTTCTAAAAACACAATGGTTTTAATTTTACTGATAGCTGAGTCACTCTAGGATGTCCTGAATATGGAACATTATGCAATTACTTTAGCACAATATTCCTCAAAATTTTCTTATTAGGCAAATATATTCTTCTATTATATCTCAAAATATAACATTCTCAAATTGAAAACCTTGGTATCAATGACCTTGATAATTCTTAGCCAAATATTTCTTAACCTGCTCATAGAATTCATCTCTAGGTGAGAATTTTATTATTTGATCTCAAAAAGTACTTTTTTATTGTGGCCAAAGCTATAATGTACCTTATATGAATAAGGGCATCTTCAACTCTATTCTCTTTTACCTTAATTTAGTTAATTACAAATAAAAATTATACAAATATTCTAACCACCACATATGACAATCATTAAGGTTAGATTGGGTAAATATGTACATGAGTCCCAAGTTGTTAGTTTTAAGCTCAAAAGGCTTTCCCAATAAATAATGCCTCCAAACTTACAAAGCATTAACTATAGTGGCTTGTTATAGGTCATCAAGATCATAAATTACCTCATAAAACTTCAATTTTCTTGATTTATAGGCCACAAATGAACCATCCTACATAACAACTACTCCTAAAACATCACTTGATGCATTTGTTATAACTGTAAAATAACCATTAAGATCTAGAATATGCAACATTGGTGCTAAAGTAAGCCTCTTTTTTATAACTTGAAAGGCTTATTCACACTTATTGGACCAAACAAAACATTATTATTTATATTGAAGAGAGGTTATTAGATTATCTATCTTGGATAAATTAGGTACAAACTTCTTGTAGTACTCTACTAAACCCATAAAAATTTGCACCTCATGCACATTTTTGGGTACTGGCCACTCCAAAACTGCTCTAATCTTAGATGGATCCACTAAAATACCTTTTATAGATATAATGTCTCCCACTTATTGTACTCTTCCTTAAAATAAGGAACACTTAGATAACTTTCCAAAGATTTTGTGCTTTTAAAAGTGCTGTAAGACTAAATGCAAGTGCTCAACATGCTCTTCTTCACTTTTAGAATATATGACAATATCATTGATAAAGACTAGAAAAAATTGATCAAGGTAATCTCTGAACACATTTTTCATGAGATTTATGAATGTTATAGGTGCATTTCTTAGCCCAAAAGGAAGCATTGTGAACTCATAATGACCATAACGAGTCTTGAAATCTATTTTTAGAGTATCTTCCTATTGAATTCTCAATTGATGGTACTCAGGGTAAAGATAATATTTAAAAATATTGTTTTACCATGAATTTTATCAAAAATATCATCAATGTGAGGTGATTGATACATGTGTTTTATTGTTTCTTTGTTAAACATTCAGTAGTATATGCACACGTGAAGGGTTTCATCATTATTTTTGACAAAAACTATAGGTGCACCACATGGTGAAACACTTGGTCAAATCAATCCTTTATCCAACATCTCCATAAGTTATGTCTTTAAATAAATTAACTTGGTTGTTGTTAATCTATAGGGAGTCTTAGATTATGGTTCTGACCCTAGATGATATCAATGGTGAAATCAAATTCCATTATGAGGTAAACCTAGTAACTCCTTTGGAAAAACATCTTGAAAATCTTGTAGAAAAAGATAGTCTTCCAAAGTGGGTTCCTTATTTTTGTATTCAACACACCCCACCTTGCATTATTGATGAACAAGTGGGGACCCCTTTATTTTTTAAGAAGACATGTTCATTATAGGTATGCACATGCATATTTGGCCTATCTTATTATCTATGAAAATTTGGGAATTAAATTACCTTTATTACAACTATTTTCCTCTTTCCACCCATTTTTACATTGGAATGAATTAATGGAATTAATCTATTAATGAATTTTTTTGAAGCTTACTATGTATGCTAGGTATTTAGATCTATTATTTTGGCTCACTTATTCAACATTATATACATTTTGGTATTTGGTATTTTTTCTCTGTGGCATTTTGGGTTTTAGTAGTTCATCTTCAGTATTTTGGTCTTTGACATTTCGGTCTTCAATAACTTTTGGTTGGGAGATTATCTTTGAGATTTTCTATTTGGGTCATTCAAAACCTCTTATTTGTTAGCTTTCTTTTGGGAAATTTTAGTCTTCAAAATATTTTGGTCTCTAGTAACTTTCTCTTTGATAGATTTCATTTGGTAACATTCAGTCGAAACTCTCACCTTCAACAACTTTCTCTGACAAATCCTTTTGAATGACAATTTGGTCTTTAGAGTCTTTCATTCAGAACTCTTGTCTCACCAAATCTAATGATTCAACCCAAACACAAACACCAATGCTTGACTAAGCTACACATTGACAAGTCTCAAAAAGAGTAGTACTATGGAACTCCTAAATGAATAAACATACTATGTGTCATTCCCACTAGGCCAAGGTGTTCAAGTTTGAAGTAAATGAAGATGAAAAGCTTGTAGATGTTTGTGATTCATGGTGCATGAACGAAAATTGAAAGATAAAAGGCTATAACCTCAGTCTAGTAACTAACTTCACATCCATTGATTATTAATGAGCTCAAGTGAACATTGACCTTGGTAAATTCAATCCCTAATTGTGTTCAAACAAAATATAACTCACATAAAAAACTACCAAGCCACCATTACTAGGATCTTGAATTCTACCAACACTAAGAACAATGAAATGAAATATTCATCTAGAGCATACATGAAATCTTAGGCTCCATCTAGATTATCTATTAAGGACTCAATGGAATACATGGATAAATTTTTTGATGCCTCAGTATTCAACTGTACCTATGCTAGTTACTCATCTTTATGGGAGGATGTAGAAAGTGTCAACCCATTCACCTATGAGGAAGGTGTTTCTCAAGAGGAGTGATGAGTAGTAAGTGACCTAATTCCTTTAAAATGCCAATAAATTCATTATATAACTTCCAAACTTGAGTTCATGCCATGCATTGACTTGTTATGATATTTTTTCTTTGAAGGGAGGATTGTAGACAATTTCTTCACTATGTCAACAACAAAACCATCATCACTAAAATATATAAGGAAGCATTCAAAAGGTATTCAAGCTTACCCATCCTAGATTCCACATTCAATTTTCACAATGTGTCCCTTTAAAATAAGAGCAATAATGTAGAGAAAATAGTGAACAAATGGCTTTTCCCTAGAGAGACCTTTTTGCTCAAAGATGTCACTAAGAATCATGTGACCATTACTAAATTTTAGACAGGATTTTTCATTGGTATGACATTATTGAACCATTTTTATGGTCACATAAGAATAAACTTTATTAATATGGAGTGGGTACCATTACTCTACTTACTGATCACCTTTGAATCACTTTCACACTAGGGGAGATTATCAACACTTGCTTGCATAAATTGATATTGCACAAATATAGGATGCCCTAAAGTTGTAATTTTTACATGATGTCCTACCTTCTAGATGTAGTCATGGGCACTATCTATAGACACAATTGGGCTCTATAAGATCCAAATCTTGAATACATCAAAAATGAAATCTATGATGCTTATTCTTTTGTTCATATTTATGCTTATACAAGGAACATATCAAAAATTGTAAAAAAAATTATCTTCAAGTTTAGAGTATGATTCATAGTAAACCTATACCCAAGATATCCAAGAATATCACAAACACACTCATGTCTTTGGGTGATTACTAGTTGTATTTAAATTACATTTATATAATGGTCATTGGGCACATGGTCAATCCTCTTCACCTCCCCAAGTATGCCCCACACAAGGTGGATAAATAAGGAATTTCCTATCAATTATGGAAGGGGATTAATGAAGACTTAACCAAAATCAAGAAGAAAAACTTTCACATTCCCATCTCACAATTGTGAGGATGTGCTACACCTTCTGTAAACACTTTGAAGAGGCTGGTAGTGCCAAGAAGGCCTATGTCTTAGATACTTTGCCTCAAAGATATTCCCACAAAAAAGTGTAGAAACATGTTCACAATCTTGGTATTCACTAAAAGCATGAGCCCTATGACTACAAATTCTTATTTCTTAAGGTAAAAGATGATGTATAGGTTGAAGAGAGGACTAGGACTACTAGAATAAATGAAGAATTACTCAAGATGATTCAAGCAGACCTTTCCCTCACACTTGAGAAAGCAAAATATAGAATCCCACTACCAAGGGGATGGACCTCTTCAAATTTTTGGAATAATATACCTTTATATTAACCATATGATTATATTCAATACCCACAAAATCAACCCACTATGATGATGGATAAAGAACAAAAGTAGAGTGAATGGGAAATATCTTTTGTTGTTGCACAAATGGAAGAAAAAACTTCTCAAGTTTAAGTGCTCATAGTTAAAATGAAGAAAATAAAATAAGAATAGGTAGAATAAATAATTTAGTCAAAAGATAACTCTATTTGGAGAGAAAAGGAGATTATTTGTTAGAATCCTATGATGAAGAAGACCTCACACCCACTATGGTAGCTCGAGCAACCACAACATCCAGTGGGACAGTCTCTCTTCCTACCTAACAAGTGGTTACTCCTCCATCTAATAAGGCCACCATATGCTATAATAGAAAATCCAAGGTGGGGAGGCCTCAAGTGTTATCCACATAGGGACCAAGTGAGTAGGCATAACCTTTAATTAAAGGAAATCCAAGGGATGAAGTGGATGAAGAAGAAATACATCAAGCTAAGGTTTTAAGATTGTAAGGATTGAAAGTAAAGGCACCCCTTAGGGTTGACTAAACAAGTAAGGATGTTCTACCCACTACTTTATTTATCCACTCTCATATTATTTCATTGCCAGATATCTCTTATTTTTTATGATGTATTCATCTCCTTCTAGGACTATTTACACAATTGTTGCTGTAATTACTCCTTTGGTATCCACTTATATTTCCACTACTACCATCAAACCCATCACCCAATTATTAGCATTATCTACTAAATTGAGCACACATGTGCCCTCCTTAGGAGTAGTATAGACCAGAATAGTGGTGGATACCAAGAGAGCTCTAAGGAAGAAACCAGTCTACATTGTCCACCTAATATCATATCTAGGTAATGTAGACTGGTCTAAAATAATATGGCCTACCATGCCCAAGCTAGCTCCTAAGATTGAGCCTGTAAAAGACACTTAGATAGAAGAACAACCACTCAATCCATCAAAGTTAACCCTTCTGTATTGGGCCAAAGAATTAGGAGCATCAACTTATAAGAGCCCAAACCTGTGGATATCCGAATTGCCCATTATGAGATCACTCTTTGATAAGTCTACTAGCTCTGTGAAAAGGGAGAGGAAAAGAAAGATATAATATAATATTAGGTGGATCTTAATTTTAGAAGAAAGATAGGAGGTATACTCTCTTTCAAAGAGACAAGATATAAAAATGGGTCAGTCCCCTCTCATTAAGAACTTTAAGTCTTATAAGGAGACCCATACTAGAGCATTGATATCCATTCATGAGGGTAATGAACATGAAAAGAAAGAATTGGAGCATAATATGGAGACCATTAATGAATAACATCAGGTAATCCATATTCCCTCTAAAATTGAATAATATGTCTACACTACAACCTTGATGCTATATGAGATATTGGATATTATTGGTTCTTTGAGGGCACAATTTCCCCCCCAAGCAAATATAATAACTAAATTTTTAAGGATTTTAATTAAGATGAGACCAAGTTGAATTTTTTGGTTCTACATACCCCTAATAAATCTTTCAACCATCTAAATTTGATGTCACCCCTGGAGATAGCAAATACATTGAATCTAATGGTCATCAATACCCAAGAATCAAGATAATGGATAACATTTTATAACACTTTGGTCATGAAGATAATTAAACAAGATAAAAAAGCAATGCAAATTTTGAATGAACTAGAGTTGATAAACGTATGGGATAACATAGATAGGGAAGTTGTTAGTGAGATCCATTTTTTTTAATCAAATACTACAAGCCTCAACTAACTTTAAATAGAGTCTAAAAGGGTTAATTTTAGAATATATTAAGGATAAGTTACTCTTGGTAGGGAAGAAGGCCACAAAAGTAAAAATATTTTGGGTATGCTTCAAAGCCACTAAAGCTAAACTTGTAAAGTTGATAGCACAAGTGAACAAGGTGAATAGAGCACCTCTTCTTAACATGAGCATAATAAGGGCACATGTTTTGGGATTAAAAAAATATTAATAACTTGAATTCATGAAGAATATGAGATTCACTCCAACTACTATTTCAACAAGTGTGTCATCTTCAACTTCTAATTCAACTCAAGCTACCACTTTAGTGAATCCCATGACAATAAGTAGTGCCATGTAGTCACCAAACAAACCTTAGTTAAAAGATAATTTTGTATACAAATTTTCATGTAGTATTTATTCAATATAATAAATGGATAACTAAGACTCATTTCATTCGTGTTATAATTAATTGAATTATTTTTGCTAGCATGCACATATTGCATGACTATTGTAATCTATAAGTTGTAACATGCAATTTTTCAAGGTAGAACTAGAGCTTAGGTTTTGTTTAATCACAAATGTAAACTAAAGTTTCACTAAAATTGGAGGATGAGGTGACCCATTCCCCAAGTCTTTAATACATGTAAAATCCTATTTCAAAGGGTTTGAGTTTTGATCAATATAAGAAGAAATTGAGTCGTTGTTTATCATGAAATTATGTTAGTTATTTCTTCTCCCTTTTCTATGTTATTGATATTTTGGATTCTTTATCTATATCAATTTAGTAATTTTGAAATGTGAAAATTATATATATATTAATCTAGTTGTTATAATTGATGTGTGCTGATTTTAGATGTGAAAAACCTATTTAAGATTAGTGAATTTCATTAATTTGAGAAATTAGTTTAGATTGCATTGAAATTTTAAGGTGTGTAGGAGAATTTCATTTTGGAATAGTCTTTTAGGTGTGTGATGTGGCTACTCTAGATACCTTATTAGTCTAAGCTATAATATTTGCATTAAAGGTATACACTAGCAACTCTAAAGAGAGCAACCTTTAGCTGAGACCACTAAGTTTCCTATACATATTTCCCTAGACTACTTAACCATGTTTGTTTGTGAGTGTGCAACAACTAAAAATGGATGACATTGGTTTTAGAGACACTCATACACCAAACAAAAAACTTTGGAAGTAAACTTTTAATAACATAAAACCTTCTTTTCTACCTTACCTTTTCCTCCCTTTTTGCATTTTATTCTGAGATATACCCACCATAGAGTAATTCTCCACCCAATAAACTCACTTAGCATTTGCTTTCCTTTTATATTTCACACATCCATCTATATAATTGGTTAAATGTCCTGCATGCTCAATCTGTTATTCCATCAACCAATTATTTTAACTACATACCTATAACCCATGCCTTGAATTGAAACTTTGTTTTCATAGAGATCCTAAAATGTTAGAGGCTACCTCATTCAAGTTCTATGGTGTGCATAAAAATGACATCAATAATTAGCTTCACCAATATCATCAATTTTAATTAGGAATGCTTGACATACTTTTCATTAATACTTTTTCAACTGAATGGCTTAAATTTTCCTAAGTTTTAATTCTCTCTAATCTCCTTAGATTTGGGTTGAATTTCTCAAATCATCTACATACTCAACCTTCTTAAGGAAATAATCAACTTTGTCTTTGTGCCTAGAGAGCCAATTCATTCCTTGGATCACATCATATGAACCTATTGGTGCTATATAAAGATTAACAACCATGTTGAATTCTAGAAACTTTATTTTATTCTCAATAAGACATCTGTCAACTTTGACCTTGGATTCATTCTCACACTAAACTAACCAAGAATTTACCATAAAACCATCTTTCCTAGATAATGTAATTATCATTTGAGGAGATATAAAGAATTTAATACCTATTTTATATATCAAAATAGAAATAAGATGCTCAAATAAAGTACTTAACACTTTGATTGGAGAGGCTTAAAATTCAACTTGAAAATTATCCATGTTTATATGAATACACTACTATAAGGTTCCTTATTGAGATGTAGATGTGGATGTATTGTTGTTTATACCATTTGTCTTCCACTAAGGAAAAACCTTGGCATAATGGTTTAATTCACATGTAAAATATCCACTAGTTTGTCCCTTTATCTTAGCCTAATTATCACCCTTGAATCCTTCTCTAAAACTACCTCCTAGTTTTCTATTCCCTAAAGCATTATCAAATCTTGCAATCTATTTATTAAAATAGTTCTTGGAATTCCCATTTTGTTTCCATTTATTTTTATTGAAGGGTGTCTTTGAAATTCAAAACTTATTTTTTAACTTTTTCTGACATATGCAAGTGATTTTATCTTTTACTACTATTTAACTACCTTCTCAAAGACTTGGTCCATGGTGGATGGTCTATGTACATTTATTTAATAACTAATTGGGGGTTTTAAACCCATAATTAACTTAATAATATATAATCATTCACATTTATGATACTATGGACCATACTTTAAGATATTTATGAATTTATCCTAGTATTCATTAATAGACAAATACTCTTGCCTTGAATTTTATGAATCTATAAATTTTTGATAAAAATACAGTTGAGGTAGCCATTATGCTATAAAAAGAGTCACAAAATACTCTAAATTGGTGGAAGTGGAATCAATATGAATCCTGATCTTTTTATTATCCCACCAATTTATTGTTAAGTTATGGAGCTAAAAGCTTCAACTATGCAGACATGGAGAGGTTGCTGAGTTCCAGAAGTACCGACATTGGTAGTGCAATCAACGTTAGTCACATACAATATAGAAGGCAATCGGCATCGATAGGGAGTCGACCGACGGTGGTCAGCACTAGTCAGACAGGGACTGACATCAGTCACCTGTGTGTTCCAAATCTATTCATTGCACGAACAGTTAGTTTGTTGAATCGAGTGTTTGCATGTAAAGGCTATTTTGAGTCTTGAGATATGTGTCTATTATTAGTAAACTAAGAATCTAAGTTATTATTTAAGTTTGGGATCTATTTATAGACCCATTGGCATGTATTGTAATTATGAGCTAAAAAGGAAGGCAAGGAAGATCCTTCCATTGTAAGATCACCGAGTTACAGGTTGTTGCAAGCTCATAGGAGATCTACATGTGTAAGTAAGGTCTGTTAAATTATAGGTTGTAGGTTCATGGGAGATCTACTTGAAGTACTTTGAGTACTTGGTGTACTGGCAGGGTTATTACTAACTGGTTGGAGAGGTGAACACCAATTCTGTGTGTGAGTTGTGTGTTGGGACCATTTTTGGTAGGAGAGTGAACTCGTGATTGAGAATTAATGGGAGCCCTTGAGGTGTGGGAAGCCTATGAGAGGTGGAAGAAGAAGTGGCATCTTCTTTATTGTATTTTCTTTTTGAATGAGTATTAATACAAGATAGTGTATTGTCTCTCATAATCTGTGCTATTTGTGAATTCTAGTTACTTATTGCTTCTGGATAATTTTGCATGTTTAATTGCTTGTATTTGGTAATCATATTGTGCTCTTTCTAAGGAAAAAGATCCTAACAAGTGGGATCAGAACATGTGTGTTGTTCTTGATTCCCCAACAAATGGTATCAGAGCTTTTGGTTGGGATACTAACAGGTTGTATCAGATCTGGTTAGTGTGTGTTCATTACAGGTTACTCATAGGGGTTTTTGTTTGAGTGGGAGTAGAGTAATGACAGAAGAAATTAAGCTATGAATGGAGAAGTTTAATGGCAAGAACTATCAATTATGGAGGATGCAGATTGAAGATTATTTGTATCAAAAAGATTTGTACTTATCATTGGGTGGGGTTGATTGCAAGCCCCAGGATATGAAGGATGAAGAATGGGAGGTTCTTAATCAGAAGGCTCTGGAATCTATAAGGTTGAGTCTTGCATTGTCTGTGATTTCAAACTTATCACACGCTAAGACAATGGTAGAGTTGATGGAATATTTAGAAAATTTATATGAAAAACTCTCAGCTTCGAATAAGGTATTTCTTATGAAGCAATTATTTAATTTGCAAATGTTGGAAGGTGGATATGTACATAGTCATCTTAGTGATTTCCATGGTTTGGTAAACCAGTTAAATTTAGTCAATATTGTTTTTGATGATGAAATTAAGGCTATCTTAATCTTATGCTCATTACCTAAAAGTTGGGAGAGTTTGGTAATGGTAGTTAGTAAGACTGCGTCTGCTTCAAAAATCTTAAAAGTGGATGATATTATGAGTGTAATCTTGAATGAAGAGATACGCAAGAAAAGCATAGGTGAATCATTAGGAAATGCTTTGAGTGTGAAAAGTAGGGGAAGGCAAAGAGAGAAGATCAAGCATGGGAGATCAAGGTCCAAGATAGGTAGGAGATCCAAGTCCAGGTATGGCAGAATAACTTGCTGGAATGTGGAAAGCAAGGGCACTTAAAGAGAGATTTTTGGTTGGGTGAAGATCAACATGAAGGACATGAAGAAGAAGTAGATGTTGTAGATTTTGTTACACAGGATGCTCTGGTATGTTCTTTGAATAAAGTAGAATCTTGGGTTTTAGATTCTAGTGCCTCTTTTCATGCATCCCTAAATAGGGAATTTTTTTATGAATATGTCCAGGGAGACTTTGGAGAAATTTGTTTAGGGGATGGTAAGCCTTGTCAGATGGTTGGCAAAGGGAAAGTGAAGCTGAAATTATAGACATGTAACACATGGGTGTTGAAGGAGGTTATGCATGTCCTAGTTCTGGAGCAGAATTTGATTTCTGTAAGAAGTTTGGGTGATGAGAGTTGCACAGTAACTCTCATAGTAGACTCTTGGAAGGTTACCAAGGGTGCACTTGTTGTAGCAAGAGGTAAGAAAGTAGGTACGCTTTATCTATCTACTTGTATTACTGATTCTCTCTTTGGGTTATCTATTTTAGCTGTAGATTCAAAGATGTGGCTTCATAGGCTTGGTCACATGAATAAGAAGGAGATGCATTTTATTGAGTCAAAGGGTATGCTTTCAGATTTGAAAAGCATGAATCAAGATTTCTATATGCAGAAGAAGAAAGTGACGTTTCTTGAGAAATTAGATGTTTGTGACAAGAACAGGAAAGCCTTGGTTTTCAAGGAGAAGGTGATGGACATAGATCAGTGTAAAGGGATAAGGAATTTTGAGTAGAGCAAGGGTGATTTGGACAAGGGTTTGATCCAAAAGGAGCTCGTGGGTAGAAGTCATTTCTCACAAGAAAAATATAGAGACCGATGTCAGTTAGAAAACTGACATCGGCATCCAGACAGGGACTGATGTCAGCTATGTGCATCTCGATGTCGGTGACTCAGGGATAGGTAAACATCAGTGTTGGTCAGGGGAACTGATGTCGGTGATGAGGTAGTCACATGGAACTGACGTCGGTCAGGTGTAGACTGAGAAGTGATTGGCATCGGTCACTGAAATGGATTTTAGGTGGATAGCAAGCTATCAAGGAGTCTCAAGTGCCATATGGAGGACTTAAAGGGTAAGTAAGCCTCAAATTCATCATTTCCCTTCTTTACACTACTTGTTGATCAATGGTAAAAAACCAAGAAGTTGTTAAAGAAGTAGAGCAGGTAGATCTAAGAAATAGTGGGAGCTTGGCATGGATGAAGGATGTGATTCCTTGTTGAAGAACCAAATGGGAGTTTTGGGTGGAGTTGCTAGCTAGAAGAAAGCACTGAGACATGAATGGATGTTCAGAATGAAGAAGAGCAAAAATGGATATGTGAGACAGAAGGCCAGGGTATATGGTCTTGAATAAGCTATAAGACAATGGAGGTTTGATCATTGTGTTTCTCTTTACCAGGTTGGATAATATTAGCTACATTATCCTATTACTATATGATGTGCTTGTTGTAGGGTTACATATACAGGGAGTTGCTAAACTAAAGGTAAAGCTAGTTTAAAGGGATGTCATGAGGAATCTAGGAGCAACAAGATTCTTTGGCATGAGTGTGTTCTAGGGACATGGAAGGTCACATGTTGACTTTGTTTCAAGATGATTGTGTGAGACCAGTTAGCACACTGATGGTTGGATAGTTCTATGAACAGTGTCTTAATTCACATAATGAGGTTGAGTACATGTATACTAAACCTGAGTTTTCCCAAGCAGTGAGAGTTGTCAGAAAGTTAGGAGCCAATCTGGGAAAGAAGCACTGGAGGGCAGTTCAATGGATTCTCAGGTATTTGAGAGGGACCAACAATAGGTGCACATGCTATGCAGGGTCAAGTTCTTTTCTACATGGGTTTGTAGATGCAAATGTGGTAGGTGATTTGGATGATAGGAGGTGCACCACAGGTTTTGTGGTGGTTGGTCTTCAAGGGTGAACTTGAAGAGGAATACAAAGCCAAGGGAACAAACTAGGTGATGTATAGGTATAGGTATAGTTACAGCTATTTATCTCCAAGTGGGAGATTGTTAGGTTGTGGAGCTAAAAGCTTCAACTATACAGACATGGAGAGGTTGCTAAGTTTTAGAAGTACTGATGTCGACAGTGTAATCGATGTCGGTCACATACAATGTAGAAGGAAATTGGCATCAGTAGGGAGTCGACTGACGTCGGTCAGTACTAGTCAGACAGGGACCGACGTCGGTCGCCTGTGTGTTCCAGAACTATTCGTTGCATGAACAGTTAGTTTGTTGAACTGAGTGTTTGCATGTAAAGGCTATTTTGAGTCTTGAGCTGTGTGTCTATTATTAGTAAACTAAGAGTCTAAGTTATTGTTTAAGTCTGGGGTCTATTTATAGACCCATTGGCATGTATTGTAATTATGAGCTAAAAAGGAAGGCAAAGAAGATCCTTCCATTGTAAGATCATTGATTTGTGGGTTGTTGCAAGCTCATAGGAGATCTACATGTGTAGTAAGGTCTGTTAAATTGTAGGTTGTAGGTTCATGGGAGATCTACTTGAAGTACTTTGAGTACTTGGTGTACTGGCAGGGTTATTACTGACTGGTTGGAGAGGTGAACACCAATTCTGTGTGTGAGTTGTGTGTTGGGACCGTTTTTGGTATGAGAGTGAACTCTTGATTGAGAATTACTGGGAGCCCTTGAGGTGTGGGAAGCCTCTGAGAGGTGGAAGAAGAAGTGGCATCTTATTTATTGTATTTTCTTTCTAAATGAGTATTAATACAAGATAGTGTATTATCTCTCATATTCTGTGCTATTTGTGAATTCTAGTTACTTATTGCTTCTGAATAATTCTGCATGTTTAATTGCTTTTATTTGGTAATCATCTTGTGCTCTTTTTGAGGAGCAAGATCCTAACAAGTGGGATCAGAACAGGTGTGTTGTTCTTTATTCCCCAACATTTTTTTCTTTACCAACTTATTGGTAAGCTCCCCACATAACCTTAGTTACTGTTGTAGCTCAAACTTGTACCTTTGAGAGGGTGATTCAAGCCCTATCACTTGAGATATATAAAGGGATTAGTATTAGATTATGGGTGACATATAAGTGGAATAAACATATATATTATAGGGATATCTCCCCTTGATGTATCAATTAGGCTCACAAATACACTACTAGCTTGCAAAGGAAAAGGGAGAAGAATAACATGAAATAAAACTAGCTAAAGGGGTGATACACCAAATTAATTGATCACTAAAAATCAACTACAAGTATACATGTAAAACATGAGACCAATATAAAAATACAATACTCTCCTATAAAACATATAAAGTTGGTTTCAAGTATTATTCAATTCCTTCTCACCATTTAGGATAGGCTTTCCAAAAGTAGGGTTTCAAAATGGTATTATGCTTAAAGACCTAACTGCTATGTTTCTATGTTTGGCACCTAATGGTGGCATTATAATCACCTTGTAACATTTATAAGTATGAAAATAACTCATTATAACCCATTTTTCATCTGTGTTATCTTTGGAAATCAATTTTACCCCCTTTTACACACTATACATAGTTAACAACAAGACATGAAGACACTGCTATAGGTGTCTATTTGGTTTTATTACATTTAGTAGAGGGAGTGGATGGAATGAAAACCTTGAATATGTCTATGTATATTTTCCCCTTAGTACATTTCAATAGTCTTAAAACATCTTGAAATTTGGGTACCATCTCCATCTCTATCTGCCTATGCATTAAGCAAGGAGTCCTAGCTGGTTATAGGTGGTCATCTTAGGATTTTAGAATATTTTGAGAATTTGAAACATATTTGGTGTATTTTAATAAAATTTTTATCTAAAAAAATATTATGGGGTTATATTCATACCTAATTTGTCCTCTTTAACCTAGTATATCCCTCATCTAAACTCATATAACTTGTCCCTTTTCCGCTATGTCCATGACATGCCTGTGAGGTGTCTTCCCTAAGTTTATTTAGTAAATATAATACTTATCACATTTTAAAATTAATTAATAATTAATCATATCCATATAACACACTTGGATAAAATCTTATTTCCACTTAGTTTTTAAAACTTGTTCATGTAGTATACCTTTTTGTTTATAAGAGTTTAGGCTTCATTTAGGTTGGTTGACTATTAGGTGCTCCATGTGATTTCCATGAGCCTTTAACTATATAAAGTAATTTAATGGGGTTAATAAAAATTATGATACCATTAAAAATCATCCTAATTTATATTTATATCTCTCATATTACCATTCTATCATTGCACAATCGGTCTCTTTTTCAATCAAGACTGTGATAAACCTATGTATGCACATTAAGCTCTCTTAGGTGCTAGACCTCAAGGTTTAAGGTTTTTATACTTATGAAGGTTTTTTACTTTGAATATTTATTATATTTTAACCTTTAAAATGGTATCTCCATGATCATGATTTTATCTCATGCCTTTTGGTCATGTGAAATGGATTTTTCCCAAATCACATGGTTTTCTTTTCAATGCACATAATCCACTAGCACATTGCTTGAGGTGACTATAAGCGATTAGTTGAATAGGGAATATTCATGAGGGAATTTAGGATACTTTAATAATGTATAAAAAATCTTTAATATTTATCCAACTATCTATCTCCTCAAGGTAGTTGGTCACAGTGGAAATGATGAACAATTTGGAACCTAGGTTTACAATCTCCTAAAATAAGCCTTATGAAAGCATACTTATGCAAGCCTAAAACTTAATGTCATTCAAAGGCTTATTTATTAATCTAAAATATTTTAAGGACATAGTTATATGGTATTATAACTTTCCTATACTCTTCATATGGACTTGAATATTGGCGGAGACACCAAATCCTCTAGACTTAAACCTGGAAACTCACTATTCTTGAAATATTCTTCTAATTTATGACCTGAAAAACCATGAATATTATTGGAGATAGATTGATATGATTTAATAAGGACTATTATGAATTTAAAAACCTTCATTCATCACCAATGAGTTCACATTTTTACTAAAAATGCCGAAAACCAAGCCTAAAGGGTTTAATTAGGGTTTTAGACATGCTCAACTTGTTAGCGATGATTCACAAACCCTAGCCCTTTTAACTCAAGAATAGTGCATGAAATTATTATCCCAAATTTTGGATAATATATAATCTTCTAATTTTATCTCTCTTATCCATACCAAAAAATTTAAAGTGATTGTTGTGAACCTACTAAGAGATCGATGGAGTATCTACTGTAATTTTTGATTTGAAAGGACTTTTTTAAGCTTATAAAAGCATGGTTTAACCTGATTGAATCCATTAAAATGTGAATTGATATTTTTATTTACTTGAAATGCATTTTCTCTCTCTTCTTAGTCAAGAATGCCACTTATAACTATTTTTAAGAGTAGTGATTGCACTGTTTGATTCTAACTGTCTTATCTAATTTAATTTATGCCTTTTACACTTTATAGACCTTATCATAGGTATTGACACATGCATATGTACATAAATTACCATTTAAAACCTTCAAATTAGCTTATAACTAATAAATATCATCTTAATGTTTGAATATATATTAATACGAAAGTAATGATATACCTTAAACTTGTCAAAACTACCTTTATCTTTTGAAAACTGCTTGATAAATAATATGATCAACTTACTAGTCTAGTTCATTGGTCAATTTGGTAATCCCTGAACCATGGTTGTCTCGGAAAATTCACCACCTTGTCTCCTTGAGCATATTTCTCCATTAACTTGATTTCAAACTTAACCTTATCAAAAATACCTTAAAATTTTCTAAACACAAAATGAAGACTATAAAAAAGTGACCATTTGATGACAAGACACATACTTGACTCAACTATTAATTAAAACATGCTTAATGACCTTGAAAGCTTTTAAGTATGACACACTACCTATCATCCTATATCATCAATGACTAACACATGAACTTCATAATGGATATTAACCAAGTTAAGGTTAGATACATAAAAGTTTTAAATGACTCCTCTTCATGGTGGCCAAATTTTGGCTAACATACTTGGTGACCTCCTAGTGTTGCATGCTTTCTATGTTCATTAGACTAGTTGCCTTGTACCTCCATTAGTCTATGGAGTCATGAATGCACTCAACTAGTAATTGATATGGGACCATGACCTTGGTTGCAAAACCCTTAAGATAGCAAAAATGACTAATTATCTCACCCAGACAACATGTATCCATATAAATTTGCTTGATTCATTTGTCATCAGTAATATTACTATTAGTTGATAATAATTCTGCTTATCTACTCTAATTTCATCCTAATATCATCCCTTTTAATAATTAAATCCCATCCCCCTTCATTATTATTCATCTTACTAGCCTTACCCCTTCCCACTTCTTCATTAATTCATCTAAATCCCTATTATCCACTAACCAATCTTACTTGTCTACTATTTTGGAATTTAAAATTCCCACCTACCCACCTACTTTAGCCTATTCCTAAGCTCTCCGACATCCCTAGTCCCTACTCACCTATCTAATCACCTATCCTAATTCCCTAATAATATTACTAGCCCCTAAATGGATTCTAGGATTTCTAATTCTAGAATCCTCTCTAAATTAGCCCCTTTCTCTCTAAAGGCCTCTATTCTAAAGGATTCCAAGTAATTTTTAATTCCTTGGATAATCCTACACCATTGATCTTATGGCAACCAAATTTGAATGGTGACCATTAATATTCCACCCCTCAATCTATTTAAACAAGCCAATCCTCTATGGATAAACTAACTATTTAATCCATTAAATCTCCATGTCAATTATCAAATACATGATCAATCAATGAATCCATCCAAATATCTTAAATTAAGCTATCATAATGCTACAAATTTAAGTGTATTTATGAGCAATCTTTATCCTTAATCCTTTATTCTTTTATTGTTTAAATCTAGATTTAGGGAAATTAGCTTTTAGGATTTAATGTTGGTATGAATAACTCATTCCTTTTTGCATTTTATTCCTAAATGGCTCTAGATCTTAATTGGTGGATTGACATTTTAGGTGTTTTGATGTAATTGCATAATCAAACACATCCATAGATCAAAATTTCATCTACAAATTAGCAACCACGGTGGGACAACCCATTTAATTTAAAAATATTTCATGTTAGATGTGTTTTTGATAGCTTTCAAGACTGATTGGGTGGAGAACAAGATTCAAATTTCATCAAATTGTCACACCCAGGTGAATGATACTTTTGCTATGCAAAATTACAAATTTATTGTCATGATTTAGTTGAAAAAGTAGTGATTTTCCACTAATCACCAAACCTTAACCACTAGAAGATAAATTTTGTGATAGGTCATCATCCCTACATAGAACCATATATTTATGAAAAGTGATATTTCCTTTAAAACTAATATTTTATCATTAAAGTTGTGATCTTGCATAAGATAGTCCTTGGGGCACAAAAACTAGTTCTTACATAATTTTTTGGGTTTTCTATGTGCCTATGTTAAAATTTTTGGATTGTAGGGATAAGACTAAAAGTAGTCAATATTGAAATTAGTGTTTAGTTTATGCTGAGCAAAACTATAGAAACATAGTCATAATTTTGCCAAAAAGACATGATATTGCCCTATGAAATAACAATTTTGCCTTAGGGATCAAAACTATAGGTTGAAATTACTAACTTGGGTCTTTAATTAGTTTCATAATTATGTTTGATTGTAATTTTTTCTACAATAATAGGGAGGCACTGCCCATATTGACATAAAATATCCAAATAACCATTTTCACTGCTTGGTGTAAAATTAGAGATCATGAATAGGTGATTTTGCATAATAATAAGCAATATTGTTCCTATCAAATTTTGACATTAGTAATAAGGAATTTAAACACATTTATAATCATCTATAAATATTTTTAGTTTTATAAATACTTATATCATCTTCTGAATATTCTATTTAAGCCTGATTGTAAAATTTTGAGCTTTTTTCTTCATCGACAAAATTGTAGATTGTATATCACAATTTTGTGATCAATGTTATGATATCACTTAGCATTTATAATTTTTAGATAACTATAATGGTTAGTAAATTTTAGAAAAACTATTGATTTTGAATCATTAATTTTCACCTAAACTCATGGTTTTGTCTAACTAGTCATGATTTTGTAGAACCCTTATGGCCACTGCCATGGTTAACCCAATGCTGACAAAACCACAACTTGCCAGTTTGATATTGCCAAAAAATTATGGTTTTATGATTTTAAGAAGAAATTATAAATTATTATTATTATTGTATATCTGTGGTTTTGCCTTTTATGGTTGAATTTTTGCTCTTTTTTTTGCATTCCAATTATCCTTTCTTGAATGCATTTTTAGGATCATTTTTAGTGAATTTTTAGTCATTTTAAACATTTTTCAAGTCCCAAATTGTGTTTGGCATAGAGGGTATTTCCCCTCAACCCCACCTTATACAATAATTGGGAGTTTTCTAGGGGCATTTCCCCTTGAACCCATAAGGGGCACTGCCTCTTAATCCCATAAGGGGCTCTGCCTCTTAACCTCACTAGGGGCTACCTTGCTAGACCCCCATGCTGTGCCCCCTCATCCAAAGAAGTTATAGAGCCAATTCATGATTTTTTCAATGGTTTTTATTAATTATTATTATAATAACATTTTGGGGTGAATATGGTAGCATTTATGACTTGTTAACATCCTCTCTTTATTTCATATACTTTGTAACACCTTGGTAGCGTTACTGACTTGTTAACATCCTCTCTTTAGGTCATATATTTTTTTGTAACATCTTGACTTATAGGTTACCCTCAAAGATATTTTAGAATTTTGATAAATCATATTATAAATATCTTATATATATTATGTATATCAAATTTAAATTAATCACTCAATAAACTTTTTATCACTTATGTGTCACCCAAGGGATACAATGGTCTATTATCTCCTCTTTGCATCCTTGCAGTGATTCTTAGAGGATAAAAAACCACTAAAAAACCCTCCCATTTTTATTTTTTATGGAAAACATGATGTGGAATTGACACCCACACACTTTCCATAGTCTTAGAGGGATAATGACTATGGATTTCACCACCATGCACTAATTGACACTCTATGTTTCAATAGTGTATAAATATTAGGGATAATTATTGTTAGGCTAAGAGGTTGACTCCATATAGGTCTTCCATGAAGGGGAAGATTTCATTATTTGAACTAGGCATTAGGTATCACCCTACATGGACTTAGGCCCCATTATACCTAACATATATTGGGGATGCCCCTAGGGAGCCCATTCAGCCTACATTAGGACCATCAACCATAATAGGTGACTTGATACCAAAGTTAGTTTCATCTCCTAAGTGACAATCATGTGTAGATGAGTTTGAAAGGGTTTGGGAGATTATATAATAAGTCATTGTCCTAAAGCCTCACCCAAAAATCCATTATATGGTGCAATAATTAGGTTACACACCCATTAATTTACTAATCTTAGGTTTGTGGTTTGCCTAATTTGGCATCTATTGTGCTAGACCAGTGTTATTTATGAGCTGATTAGACTTTTACCCAAGCCTATACACACATATATAGGTATTTTCCTATATCATCATCTTGTATATCCTTATCTCATCATCATTATATCATCTTCTTTTACATATTTCTTTGTACATTTGTGTACATCCTTTTAAACTTATTGCATCTTGTGTTTGGTCCTATCTCTCATCACCCCTATAATCATTGTCACATCTTATCCTATTCTCTCACACAGATATATATATATATATATATATATAGTCTTACACCCATCACTTACATATCCCAATCAAGTCTTTCCATCCCTCTATCACATCTTATGATAATCCAACCCCATATTCTTCACTTATCCTTAACATTAATCACCCCTAGTATCATCTTTATCACTTAATACTCTTATAACTAATATTGGCCACATCTTAGTCCTTTTTTCACCTCATCTTGTCTTGTCTTACTCTTCTTTAGAGTCTTGGTCCAAACCATATTAACCATCATAAAACCCATCTTAATCAACCCTAGTCACTTGTCTTGAACTTGTCTAGCTTAATCATTTTATCCCTTGCAACCTAACCTAATCATAGTCCAACCCATCCTTACCTCATCATAACCTTGACTATAATAATCATCCCATCAATTTTGTAGTCAAACATAATTCTTAATCTACTTTAGTAAACTATACTAATAATCCCATCAATTTTGTATTCAAACATAATTCTTCATCTACTTTAGTAAACTATAATAATCATCCCATCAATTTTGTAGTCAAACATAATTCTTCATCTACTTTAGTAAACATTCTTGTCATATTAGGGTCCTCATCATTAGCTTACATGTGTCTAATCAAGTTTGAATCATAATCAAAATCTTATAAATCAAATCATCTCATCCTATTTGAGTCGATTATCTTAGTTTTAAACTAGTCTTAACCTAATCAATACATTTAAATAATATCTCTTGGGCTAGTCTAGCGCCCCCCTTGAATCTTAGATCTTGTTATAGCTCACCTAGTCAAATCCAATTGAAATAATCAAAGTCTAGATCATGTCCTAATTTTGTCTACTTGACCTTGTATTATCCAATCAAGCATATAGTCACACATAAAATTAGACTAAAGCATGTCTTTATCCAAATTTATTCTACATATCCCATCTTTGTCCCTTAGTCTTTCCATTTATTCCCCCACACCTATCAATTGGGTTTGGAAAATCATAACATTTGTACTTTGTCCTATCTTCATCCATGACATATAAAACAAATTTGTCAATACCCTAATTGAATTATGTCTCATGGCCAATAGGGATGTACTTATTTCTTACCTTCTTGAGCTTAGAACTACACATCCTATAAAATTCATTTCCATCTATCCAACATTATCTCTAGTCCTTACCCATCCATGTGAGTCCCATTCCAATCCTCCATCCACTAGTCATAGCCAATCCTATACCCTTTCCTATAATAGAAAAGGGAATCTAATCATGGTCACCTAAACAACTAATCCAAAACATAATGCTTCCATATCTAAATCATGAAGTGAAGAGAACCCCTAGACTCTTCTTCCTATATCATTATAATCCCTCTTACACCATCTTGTTGCCAATGGAATGATGGTTTATCTACCGATATGACATCTTAATCCCATTAATCCCTCTTAGAATAAAGATTACCACTATTGTATATATCAATGAAACTAAGGGCATACCATTAATTGATGTCACAATCTCCAAAATTATGTTCAAGACCTCATAGATCATGGCGAAATATAAATTGATAATGAATCAGATGAATCTACCTCCTTTCATGAATAAGAAGAGGAATGCCAAGATTCCATTCTTGATCAAGATCAATCCCTTCCCTCTCCAAGCCAAGGTTAAGACACCACATCCATCTTCTATGGTCCCCCCATATTTGACAAATCATCCATTGAAAATGAGTCTATCCCCTATGATCCTAGTCTTCCTTTCCTTCATTATTCCTTATTGCATGGACCTATCCTTGGCGAAGCCACTATACCTACACCATCTTTCCCTCATGCATCATTTGACATAAACCATGATGAGAGTTCACTTGTAGACAATAAATATTCTACTAGTAGCATCATAACAAAGTTAGCATCATAGTCAATACAAGTGTTATCTAAATTAGTATCATGTTCAACATAAATATCTAAATCATATTTCTCATTAGAATCATCATCCCTCATAGATATTGTAGTAGATGATGACTATGCCTTCCTTTTTGAAAACATCTCTAATTAGGATGAAAATTGATCACATGCATATCTTTTGATCCCACTCAAGATGACGAATTCATAATGGATTTTTTACAAGATTTATCTATCAAATATATTTAACGTAAATCTGATCTTATTTTGGATGTGTATACTACATCTAGTCTTAATTATCCTTTTGTTGATCTCGAGGGAATTTTTTTTGATTTCAAAATTGGGTCTTCTAAGAACCCCTCTGAGGATCATGTTTCCTCATCACCACTCATCTATCTCATCATACCATCTTTGAATCCTTCATCTATCATAGATGTTGGATGGTGGAACCTGATCTTATTATAATGCCTAGTTTTTGATAAGGGGTGTGGAGGGGGCAATGTCCCCCCCACTAAGGTTGACATGGGGGTATAGGGGGGCAATGACCTAATTATGATCACCCCTATTTTGGGTTTGGGGAAGCACCCCTAAATCAAAATTTTATGAAAAATACACTGTAAAATATTGTAATTTCACAGTAAATCTAGTTTGTTCACTATTAGGTCATATATCTAATTGTAAAATTTATATTGGTGAATTTTTACCCTAATATGTAACCCTCCTTTGATGTGAGGGTATAAAAATCATGGTGGCACAATATGTGTGAGTGAAGAGGATATTTCATTGGATGTATTGCAAGTTTCTCCATTCATTTTTTGGATTGAATAAGAGAAGAACTAGCTATTTTTGTGTGGACATAGCCCATATTGGGTAAACCACATTAAATATCTCTATTATGTTGTGTTTTATATTTTATATTTTCATATTTATTTCATTAATATTTCTCTAAATTAAATATTCTTAACAATATATCCTTTCTTTTCCATCAATGATCATTTAATCGCCTCCCTCCATAGGGATGAAAAGGAACATACATCATTGGACTCTTCTTAGAGTAATATAACATGTGCCATAAATACAAAAATCCAAGACCATATTCAAAAATTCATTTAATATAATAAATTAATCTTTGATTCCATAAGTTAGAATCAAGAAAAGTCAAATCATCAACCTAATCCAAAAGTGTCTTCCCATGATGAAGCCCAAAATCAGGTACTAGGGGAATGTCAAAGTCAAAATAATCATCATTTATCAAGTCAAAAATCAATCTCTTTTTTGAAGCCCAAAATTAATCACTAAGTGTACTAAAAGACAAATCCAATCAAAAAATCAAAAGAATGTTAAAAACACTATCAATATGACTGATAATCCTTCCAATGATTAGATTAAAGAAGAATTACAAAGTCAAAGTGTCTTGGATTTCCTATAGTATTTTATCATATGGTACAAATAAAATATATAATGTCTTACATATCTAATGACGTGTTCAAATGATAGTTCCATTACTCACTGACTCATTACACCCCCCCCCCCCCCCATAATGATCATATCATCTATTCAAGTCTAGTATACCCCTATCAACATCAATATCTAATCCAATCCAAACCTCACATTACCTTCTTGGGAAAGATTATCTCTCATAGCGGCAATGAAGACACTTGGTATAGATATCTGGAGAGGTCTCAATCAAGAATAACCAAAGGTCACACAAACCCCAATACATCCCATAGTGATAACATGATCATATCATTACATATCTCTAAAATAGGTGTTGGATAAAGAGCATGAAAGTACAACATTTCTTGCATCTCACACACATGAGTAATAAATCAAAATGCCATAAAAAATCAAAGATTAAAAATTAAATAATTAAAAAAAAATAATAATAATAAAAAATCATTTGTCAAATAGTGAAAAACAATCTTTTGGTACCTTAGGCAAGTACCATGATAAAAATAAATTTATAGCATCATGGTAAAATAATATATTATTTGCATTTTACCTCAACACTTGGGGGCAAAATCCATCCCTTGTCAATCCCATCCTTGTCTATCTTATCCCTCAGTATATTACTCATATCATCTACCATCATATCATGCATCCTATTATCTCCATCCTTCCTTCCCATCTTGACCTTTTTAAGGACATGGAAGGTATCTTGAAAAATGTTTTAAAATTATCTTGGCATAACCTTCAATGGATTCTTGGGTAGTTCAATATTTGGTTTCTTCTTGATGTGGTCATTAAAAATCCCTAGTCCATTCTTCATTAGTCCTCACCCCATTTTCACCATCACCCTCATCCTTTTGTCATACCATCCATTATTCCACCCATCTTTATCTTGGTTGGTAGGATTGGTATTCCCTTTACTAGTGATCCCATTTGTATTGTGTATATACATATTCTAAAAATACCTAAAAATTGAAATATATTAAAAACCCTAAAAATCATAAAATTCATAAACTCCCACAAATGTCTGAATTATCTTTTGTCATCTTATCATATGTCTTATATATCTAAATCATCCTATCTAAATTCTTATCAATCTTATCTTATTAACACCTTGCCTTGTCCCAACATCCTAGTCATCTTTTCCTATGTCTTCAATAACATTATCCTAATCCTAGTACCCTATCTATTCTAAATCCATATCCTTTTCCAAAGTCTATAACCTTACTCGATATTCCCATCATCATGGCCAACCTTAGTCCAACTTATTACCTACTCAATCACCTTGTCAAATCTCATCAATTAGACAAGACACAATGATATTGCATGTTGATACTTGTGTGTGTTACTTATCTACTCTTGTTGTTTGACTTATTTGCATATATTTTATCATTTTATCTATATGATTTTCTTATGTTTTAATTTTTAGCATCATGCATCTTTTTATCTATTAGGCATTGAATGAGGATGTTATGATGACACCAAAATCTATAATAATGCTTTTAGGTACCATTGATGATGTGAAATTCACTATTTTCCCCTTTTATCCTAATGCACTTTAACACAACATCCTCTTGGTCATAATTATATCATGAGGTATAATACCTAGTGTTATATTTATTGGATTGCTTAGAATATGATGAGATTTATTATAGTAATGATGGCTTGATAATTTTTCCTAATCTATTAGATCATCTCAATTCATAATAAATCCAATCATCCAAGTCCACTCATCTAGTATACAATCATCCATCCAAGTACTTTATCATCATGTTTGTATCCACTCATCAATCATCTCTCATCTCTAGTCATCAACATCTAACATCTCATCTCCCATTATTTATCTTGGTCCTCTATCCTCATGTCTAAAAATTATCACACCTAACATAGATCTAACAACTAACATGTCTATAATTAATCATCCTCCTCCTCTAGCTTATCTTATCATTTATCCTTGAGTCTAAACTACATTGGCTTGAGGTCTTTTAGACTATGTAGGAAGCACTCAATCATATGGTGTGTCTGAGGTTAGCTCAGCCACTCTCTCTTCTTTCCCCATCATTCCTCATGACATCTATCTTATTTCTCATCATCCCCAAGTCTTACATCAGTCAAAACCTTGATTTATAATATCAATCATTAATAAATCAATCTATTTCTTAATCACCATCCCCAAAATCATCTCCCTAACATTTTAGTCAATCATTGTACCTATTGATTGGGCCTAACAAATCAAAAAATACATATTTTCTTCCATTAGTAATCAATTATCATTGATTAGTCAATTTGTCATTTAAAGTTTACAATTTCTTCCCTCGATTAAGACATGACCAGAACCATAAATTTATCATCATCTATCACTCCCTATCATGTGTCCTTATTAGTATCATCATCTCTATTGATCAATTTATGGCTCATTGATCTAATGTAATATGGTCCAACTCTTCCCCTTCATCTTTTAGTCACTCAATCATATCCTTTCATCTTCATCACCAATATCACTCAAATTTAGATTTGAGCTACACTCATCATTAATTGTATTATATCAATCCTATCTTATTCTATATCTCTCCCTTGCATGCATATTTTCTTAGGATATGTCAAAATCTTGCAGCCTTTTATATCATCATCATCATCATAATTTTTACTCCTTGTGTATATGTCTTTGCCAAGGGCATAATCCATTTATAACTCATTGCTTAGGTTGAGTCTATTTTCTTCATCATCTATCCCACATCTAAAATCCCATCCCCTTATCTATTTATCACATCCCACCCCTTATTGCCTCTTTCAAGTGGTCATATATCTCATTCTTTCTCACATGTCCCCTTGAGGGAGAATCATATTTACTAACATTCATCCATGAAATGGTTCTTCTTTAAAATACCATTACTCAATCCACTTCATCCACTAACAATTACCTTTCAAAAAGGGGTAAAATGTATACATCAAAATTTGATCACTTCATTTATCATCACTAATATTACTATTAGTTGATAATAATTCCACTTATCCCCTCTACTTATGACTTAATATCATGCCTTATAATAATTAAATCCCATCCCCCTTCATTATTCTTCATCTTACTAAACTTACTCCTTCCCACTTATCATTAATTCATCTAAATCCATATTATCCATTAACTAATCCCACTTGTCCATTATCTGGGAATTTAAAATTCTCATGACCTACCTACCCACCTACCCTAGCCTATTCATAGGCTCTCCTAAGTCCTTGGTCCTTAATCACCTATTCTTTTCCATTACTAATCTTACATATCCCCTAAATAGATTCTATAATTCTCCAATTCTAGAATCCTCTCTAACTTAACCCCTTTATCTGTATAAGCTTTTATTCTAGAGGCCTCCAAGGAATTTTTAATTCCTTGGATAATCATCCACCCTTGATCTTGTGGTAACTAACTTTGAATGGTGACCATTTATCTTGCCTCCCTCAATATATTTAAACAAGCCACTCCATGGATAAACTAATTATTGAATCCATTAAATATCCATGTCAATTAGAAACTACATGATCAATCCATGAATCCATCCAAATATCTTGAATCAAGCTATCATAATTCTATAAATATGAGTCTATTTGTGAGCAATCTTCATCCTTGATCCTTTAGTATTTTATTTTTTAAATCTAGGTTTGGAGAAATTAGATTTTAGGATCTAACGCTGGTATGAATATCTCATTCTTCTTTGCATTTTATTCCTAAATTGATCTAAATGTTAATGGTAGAATGACATTTTGGGTAATTTGATAGAATTGGATAATCAAATCCAATTGATCAAAATTCTATCCCTACATAATGAAAACAAAATAAACACCAAAATAACACACACAATAAGAAACAAGATAAAATAAACCAACACACTTGGCTAACAAGCACTTAGGTAAAACAAAATAAGCAATCTACTAAAAAAACTAACCTCAAGATGTCTTCTTCCTCGAGGATCAAATGGGAATCTTTTGAGATTACCATGGCACCATGAAATCATATTGTCATATGTTGAGTGAAGTCTAATTAGGTACTACTCATGGAATGAGAACTTACACCCACCTTCTGAGATGTTGGTACACTCATGATTTCCATGACTAGCCATTAGACCTTCTTACTTCATTCCCTTATCCATGAGTTGAATATGTGAGTCAAGGAAAAAATCATACTCATTTAAAACTTGGATATTTAGCACAAACAATATCATTCTTGCCTAATCAATAGGTACTCCTAATCAAAGTGAATAATCTGAGATAGATCTTATGGCATGCTTGTAGGGATAGCTTCTCAGAGGAATACACCTTGCTTCTTAAGAGATTAAGACTAATGGATTTCATTTTTATTTTATAAGGGTAGACAAAAGTCTACAATTTTATTGAGAGGTATATATCCTTCCCTAAGAACATAAAACAAGTAATCATTAAGTGGGCATATCTCTTGGAATGTTAGAATTGAGGAATTGACTCTTTCTTGCACATTGAATTCCTTATCAATGCTACCTTCTTCTATTTTTATCAGCCTATACCCTCCCTATAGAAGATTGAAACCTGATATAATCAGCTCAAAAAAAGTTCAAACTTCCTTTCATTATCTTGTAGGTTAATTAGGTATTCTTGTAGCACATTAAACTCATCTTTGTAGCAAGTGAGAGGCTCATTAGCTTGAGAAAAACAAAGAGGTTAAAATCATAAATTTACCTTATTAATTTCCTCATACTTGGTTGTAACATCACCCACTAATGTGTAATCATCCTAAACCTACTCATCACCATAGAACACATGCTAATGTGACTGACCCATTTGGTCATTTATGATACTTTGAAAACCTACCTGTGATTCTAATATTATCAACTCATCAAGTATTTCCTTATCCTCATCTCTAAATATTGATTTGCATCCCTCTTCCCAAGTGGTATTCTAATGATAATTTATTCATTGCATACACTTATTTATCCACTTCATAGCCTTCTTGGGAATGATCTACAACTGTAATCTAACTATCATTCTCAAGGAGAGTCTTCTCAACCACACTAATAATATTTGAGCTCTCATAATCAATGAGTTTATTTCTCTCTTCCCTCCATTCACCAATTAATCCCTCAAACTTTGAAATGTTTTACCTTTCAACTTTCTCCACAAGGACTTCCTTCTTCATATTAATGCTCCTTTGAATTGATTTCCAAGATGGGAAGGCTTTAGGATCTTGAGGAGGTATTGGTGGGGATTGAATAGGTGTAGGTTCTTATTTTGTCTCAATTCCCTAGTCTATACTTGTTATACTTTGTTTATCCCATGACTTCAACACTTTATTCCAACTTGGAATTTTAAAGGACCTTTTGTGGGTTTATTGAAGAAGGGGAATAGATTGTTGTGCCAAGATAACCTCATTAGTTTCCCTCCAAGTATAAATCAAACTCTCTAATTTTGACTTGTCTTGATCCTTAACCCTCTCAAAAATAATCTCTTTCCTCTTTTTCATGTTCTTTTGGATTGATTTAGATGATGGCAAGGTTTGAGGGGTATGTGAAGGACTTGGGATGTTTTGAAACTCACTTATCTCACTTTTTTGAGGAATAATGTGTAGCACAAAAGAGGGATGGGGTGGTATAGAAGAAGGCACATGAAGATGATATAACTGAACTTGATACCCTTCATGAACTATTATATTGTCTTCTATGCATTAAATTAGGCCACATATGTACATAATGTCACTAGTGAGTCTTTGCCAATTTTATCTCTCAATAGGTGCCCACTTCTCCTCATCAACTGTAATGAGTCTCTCACTTTATAAATGAGATGACTAGGAACACTTTGAACATATTCCTTATGTGTATTAAAATCTATCATATACCTTTAATAGCCTAAGATAGTTTGCTTGAAGCTTGAGATAGACTAATTTGAAATATGACCATGTTGATTATGGAAACATGGTCTTGATAAGGCTAATTAGAGGGATGAAACTCTCCAATTCTGACTTGTCTTGATCCTTAACCCTCTTAAAAATAATCTCTTTCCTCTTTTTTATGTTCTTTTGGATTGATTTAGATGATGGTAAGGTTTGAGGGGTATGTGAAGGACTTGGGATGTTTTAAAACTCACTTATCTCACTCTTTTCAGGAAGAATGTGTGGCACAAAAGAGGGATGGGGTTGTATAGGAGAAGGAACATGAGGATGATAGCACTTAACTTGATATCCTTCATGAACTATTATATTGTCCTTTATGCATTAAATTAGGCCACAATGTACATAATGTCACTAGTGAGTCTTTGCCAATTTTATCTCTCAATAGGTGCCCATTTCTCCTCATCAACTGTAATGAGTCTCTCACTTTATAAATGAGATGACTAGGAACACTTTGAACATATTCCTTATGTGTATTAAACTCTATCATATACCTTTAATAGCCTAAGATAGTTTGCTTGAAGCTTGAGATAGACTAATTTGAAATATGACCATGTTGACTAGTGGAAACATGGTCTTGACAAGGCTAATTAGAGGAATGAAAGGGTTTCCAAAGAGGGGGGCTATCTTGGTAAGACTATTGAGAAAAATAAGGAGGGTAATTATCTTGATACAAAGGCTAATAAGAATCAACATATTGATGATAAGGTTCAATAAAATGCTAAAAAAAGTCAACATGATTTTGATATAACTCATCAACTTGTGTAAAATATAAATCAACACCAAACTCGACCATGAAACCTCATGAGAAAGGCATAAATTAAATATAAATTGATTAAAATGATATTTGTGTTGGAAATATTTTCATTGATGTCAAAGGTTTAGTATTAGTGATAAAGGCCCCATTGCATTTAATGGTGTTTTTAATATTCATATCTTGGCTAATGTGTGTTAATATTTATTTAATATTAATGAATATATTTTTGGTTGCATATAAGTCAAAAGAGGGCCCATGGATAAGTCAAAGAGTCATGGGGTAAAGACAAAAGAGGATTGGATGCATTTTCTTATGAAGAGTCATCTTGAGGAATTCCAAGAGTCACCATGTGAAGACAAAAGAGGGTATGATGCCATTTTATATGAGGATTGAAGGGCCATAAAGGGTGAACTCCAAAGGTCATTTGGAAAGCTATAAATAAAGGATTGAGAAAATATTTGTAATATTTAAGAGAGTGCATAGTTTGTATTTGTTTTAGAGGATAGAAAAGTAAGAGATATTGTAGAGTTATATCATTTGTTGAGTAAGCAATATTGAGAGATATTTATGTTTTATACACAAGAGGGGTTGGTGATCCTATGGGTTGGTGCTCCTGTAAGTTGGTGCTTGTAAACTTTGTAATTTGAGCTGGTGCTCATTCATATACTTTAGATTGTTCTCTATGGTTTTTCCCACTTCGGGTTTCCATGTAAAAATATAGTGTCTCTCTCTCTCTCTTGTGTGGTTCATGTTATTGTTTTATTTTTATTTGATATCTTTAATGTGTGATTAATTGATTAAAGAAAATAAATCAGATTAAGTAAAAGATATATAATATATTGATTCACCCCCCTCTTATTATATTTCATGATTAACAACCTAGGCTACTATAACCAATTGAATAAATTTAGAGTTACCATTGATGTTTGTTTAAATACTTACAAAGGCTAGAGAATTGAAGAGTAACACTAAAAATCTTTAATTGATTGACAATATTATCTCACCAGGTATGTCAAAACTATTATAGCTTAAAGTTTCACCCTTGAGAGGGTGATTCAATACCTATAATTTGAGATATATAGTGGGATTACTCATAGGTTGTGGGTGACCTATAAGTGGACTAACCTATATATTATAGGGATAAATACCCTTGATGTATCAATTAAGCTCATAAATACACTACTATCTTGCAAAGGAAAAGGGAGAAGAATAACATGAAAGAAAACTATCTAAGGGGGTGATACACCAAATCAATTGATCACTACTAACCAAATGCTTTTACACATGTAGAACATGAGAATAATCTAAACATACACTACTCTCCTATAAAACCTATGAAGTTGGTTTCAAGTCTTCTTCAATGTCTTCTCACCATTTAGGCTAGGCTTTTTAAAAGTAGGGTTTGAGAATGGTATTAAGCCTAAAGATCTAAGTGTTGTATTTTTGAGTTTGGTACCTAATGGTAGCCTTATAATCCCTTTATCACATATATTCATATGAAAATAAATACTTATAACCACTTTCTCATCTATTTTTTCTTGGTAAATCCATTTTATCCCCTTTTCCACACTATACATAGTCAACAACAAGACATGAAGACATTATTGTAGGTGTTTATTTGGTTGTTGAAATTTTAGTGGAGTGAGTGGATGGAATGGATACATTGAATAAGTATATGTAGAATTAATTTTCCCTTGGTACCTTAAAATAGTCACAAAACATCTTTAAATCTATGTACCATCTCCACCTCCATATACTTATCCATTAAGCAAGGAATCCTAGCTGGATGTAGGTGGTCATTAGGATTTTAGAATATTTTTAGAATTTGAAACCTATTTGGTGTCTTTAAATAACTTGGTGATATGAAACAATATTATAGGGTTATATTCATACCCCATTTGTCCTTTGTAACCTATTATATCCCTCATCTTAACTCATATAACTTATCCCTTTTCCACTATGTCCATGACAGGACTATGAGGTGTCATACTTGGGTTTATTTAGTCAATATACTCCTTTTCAAATTTTAAAATTCACACTTCCTCATATATATCTCCTAGACTTGGATTAAATCTTATTTTCACCTAGTTTTCAAAACTTTTCCATGTAGTATACCTTCTTCTTTATAGGCTTGTAGGTTTCATTTAGGTTTGTTGACTATTAGGTGATCCATGTGATTTTCATGAGCCTTAAACTATCTCAAATCATTTCATAGGGTTAATACCAATTATAAGACAATTAAAAATCATCCTCATTGATAATTGGACCTCCCATATTACCTTTCAAACACTGCATAATCAATCTCTTTCTTAATCAGGACTATGACAACCTTGTGTAGGCACATTTGACTCTCTTAGGTGCTAATTTTCAAGGTCTAAAATTTTTATACTTATGAAGGTTTTTTACTTATCCTATTTTTTCAATTGTAACCTTTAAAATATTATCTCTATTATCATTATTTGATCTCACTCCTTTTGGTCATGTGAAATAGATATTGCCCAAATCACCTAATTTTCATTTCAATGCACATAGTCCACTAACACATTGCTTGAGGTGATTATAAGTGATTCATTGACCATGATAGTTTATGAGGAATTTTAGGACACATTAATAAGGTATAAAATCTATTTAAGGTTGACCTATCTATCTATATCCTCAAGGCACTTGGTCACAGTGTAAATGATGAACAACTTAGAACCTTGGTTTGCAATCTCTTGAAATGAGCCTTATGATAACATACTTATGCAAGCCTGTACCTTGATGTAATTTAAAGGATTATTTATTAACCTAAAATATTCCAATGATAATTTTATATGGTATTATAACTTTCCCATACTCTTCATATAGGCTTGAATCTTGGTGGAGACACCAAACCCTCTAGGATTAAACCTACAAACTCACTATTATTGAAAGATGCTTCTCATTTATGACCTATAAAGACATAAATATGATTGGATATAGATTTATGGTATTTTAAAAGTCTTTAAATTAATTTTAAAACCTTATTTCATCACTAATGAGTTCACATTTTCACTAAAACTGCCTAAAATTAAACCTGTAGGGTTTATCTAGGGTTGAGATTTTCTTAACTTGTTAGACATGATTCATAAAGCCTATCCCATTTAAATAAAGAATAATTCATGCAATTATTATTTAATCAAAACACTATTTATCTAAGATCTTATCTTATGATTTTCTCTCTCCTATCTATACCAAGTAACTAAAGGTGACCATTGTGTGTCTGTCAATAACTCGATGGAGTATCTAGTGCAATTTTTGATTTGAAAGTAATTTTTAAATATTTTTAAGCATGGATAAAAATAATTTAATCCATTAAAATGTGCCTTGGTATTTTTATCTACTTAAAACACATTTTCTCTCTCTTCTTGGCCAATAACCTTCACTTATACTTGTTTGTACTTTCTAATTCCAATTCTCTTCTTTGACATAGTTTTTACCTCTTTCATGTTATATAACTTATTTTAGGTCTTAAAACATGCATATGTAAATACAATTACCCTTGATAACATTCACATTATATTATAAACAATAAATATCATCTCAATATTTGAATATATATTAAGACTAAAGTAGTGATATAACTTAAACTTGTCAAAACTACCTTTATATTTAAATAACTACTTGAAAAAAAATATGATTAACTTATTAGCTTGGTTCATTGGTCAATTTAGTCATCCCTAAACCATGGCTATCTTGGAAAAGTCACCACCTTTTATCTTTGAGCATAGTTATCCATCAAGTTGATTTCACACTTAACCTTAACCTTATCAAAACTACCTTCAATAATGCTAAACACAAAATGAAGACTATAAAAAAGTGACCATTTGAAAACAATAAACATGAATTGACTTAATTAGACCATGCTAAATGACCTTGCAAGATTCTAAGTAAGACACACTATATATCATCCTAAATCATCAATGACTACCACATGACCTTCATAATGGCTATAAACCAATTTAAGGTTAGATACATAAAATTATTGAATGAATCCCATTATGAAAAAAATTTGGATAATAGTTTCCTAAGAATAATTTTGAATCTTAAAATACTTTTCCATTTTTGTGAGCCAAGATTTAGCTCCATCACTCAATATTGTACCATCGAACTTGGGTGGGTTCACTTTTTTAATGTCACACACATGATTTATAACTAATTAAGATATAACTACTTGTTGACCTTCTTCATGTCCTTGATATTGAGGAATTTCTTGTTTAGTAAGTTATGCATCTAAAAACTCTTATTCATTTTACTCATCTATTTCATTAACTTCTTGCTCTATAGATACTATTCTATCTCTAGTTTAATTCATAATGTGATTATCTAATTGAGTTTTGTAGCTTATTCTACTACAAGCTTATTAGGATCGACTTGAGGGTTTGCATTAGAAGTTATATCACCAAAAAATCTACCTCATTCCATTATAATAACTAAAATTAAGATAAAAAATTCATGTTAGTAGACTCATTAGGTATGAGTATTAAACCTTCACTCTGATACCATAATGTTACAACCCCACTAGATTAACCAATAGTTACACTATTTTTTTTGTTCACATAGTTTACCTATGAAATCATCTATAATTATCTATAAATCCACTATTTGACTAATAAATACATCTAAAGTATTAATATTATAAAAATCAACTCACTAGTTAATATAATGATCCATTTAGTTTTCAAAAAATTATAACAGATTTACAAGATGAATATCTCTCACAAATGAATAGTGGAAAGAATAAAGCACATCAAAATAATGATGTAATCCATATTTCATCCATAAAAAAGCCTAAAACCACTACTATCATAATATTCATTAATAATTACAACTCTCATATCCACTACTATGATGAATATCCATCAAATAATAATGTACTACATGTTACATTTAAGTACAAATTCAAATATATAATACAATATATACATCAATATAAATTATCTTCATAAGAATCTCAATGATCCATAAATATAGCCTTAGTATGATCCTAAAATGGCTTAAAAAATTGAAAATAGGGAGAGCATAATCTAAGTAAATTACCTCCAATCACAGACCAATGGTATCCCTCAAAAATCTCCATTCAGAGTGGCCCTACCCTTAACAAATGGGTAGATAAGGATAGTGAGAATATCAAGAAATAAATCATTACTTATGTGTGTATAATAGCTAATACATGAAATAGTCATATAGACCATATAATTTAATCCTCTATCTAAAATGACATCAACATACATATGTAAACTATAAAGTATAGTGGAATGATAATGTCTCATCTATAAAATTACTTTGACCAAAGTTTTCCTTATATAAATCAAATCTTAATAATTAGAGTCAATACCACTCACATAAAACTCTCTACTATTGAGTCATGACTATCAAATTATATTAGGGGATAGGTATATGAGTTGCCTAATGACACCCCCACATATCTATCATTTGTTATCCAATAAATATGTTTAATAATTTTCATATATAGATTCAAAGAAAAATAATTAAAGATTGTAACATACACTTAGATCAAGTAGTATTATAAGGTAAAACAAATATAACTCATCAATCATATTGTCCATTAACTAAACCTTAACTCATATGCATAGGTTCATTAAATGAACTGTATTAAAAAACTAGATATGTATAGGAGACCAAAACAAGTAATCAAAGTATTCAGTCCCTTCTCAACACATCCCTTGAACTGGGTTATATTGTTGATTTAATTATATCATATATATATATATATATATATATATATATATATATATATATATATATATATATATATATGATGATGATGATGATGATGATGGAACTTAATCAACAACATAACCCATGAAATATCAAAATACCTCATAAACAAGGAAATATTTAATCTTTATTTATGCATTTCTCCCATCTCATTCCATTATATTATATTATATGATAAAATCTCAGATTGATTTAGGGTTAAAGTCTAATCATGTTTTATAAATAAAATCTATTATATTTGTTCACATACAATAATGAGACTTTATAATACTTGAAAAGGTGCATATAATATACCTAATATTTCTCTTTAAACTCCTACATATTTAATATCATATTTCCATTCATAAAATCTAGGGACAATCATCCTTATCATTATACATATAGTTACTTATGCATTTCATACTAAAAAGTTCCCCATTTTATAACCTATATCTCTTCAATACCTTTGAAAGGAGATAATTATTACCTTATGTTGGGTACATTTTAATACATAAATGATAGTAATTATCTTTACTTGTACACATAAATATATACACCTATACATTCATTTATGCATACAATCAATGTATGTTTTCATAACTGGATAATAATTATGTATATGCTTAGACTACTTCATAAATAATTAATGTATAGGTTTTTAGTATTTTACATTTACCTACAATTATGTTAATTCCTAAAAAAGAGAATATAGTTTCAAATTTTAACATCCCAATAATAGTTTTATACACATTACATACATAGCTACGCAAAATAGATGTCATAGGTAATTATATATATGTATACATTTCTTTATACATACTAACTAGAAAGATACCAATAGCTAATGTTACTAATATATATAAATGTATAATCATATATATGCTATGACATACCCATATAATGCATATCTATGTGTGTGTGTGTGTACACATAGTTATTCATAGTTACATATACATAATTGATTTTTAACCTCTCTTAAGCTCACGTAATTCAACCAAGTCTTTACCATTAAAAATAAAGATAACAATGTTATTTTTTTGATGTATAACATTTACAATCCTATCACCCTTCCTCATTATGTAAAAAAACAAAAAACCTCAACTGAAAAATATCTAAAACTAGTCATTATAGTTTGTATAAATATAAACTCAAGTTATACAGACTTCACAAGGGTAATATGTACTACAAGTTATAATTTGAGAATGTATACCTCTATATCCTAGGGCATCTAAATTTCCTTACAATAATGAAACTTGACTAACATTCAAAAAAATAGAACAAAAATAGAAATTATCCTTTTTTCATAATTTTTGAGTCAATCTATCAATATTAATAACAACTAGTAAGTAATAAAGTTTTAATCTCTCTTAACTCATATATACCTAGTTTTTCATTCTATATATTATTGAACTTACTTCTATAAGCCTATGGATGGAACCAAGTTCCATTCCTAGGTCTATATATTTGGATCCTAAAGTTTCTAGTATAATATTTTCACCTATAATATCTGTATCAGCCTACAATTAGAACTAGGTTCTATCCCTAGGTTGATATATATAAAACCCTAATTTTATTTTTTTAAAGACTACCATTTTAGTCATTTAGATAAAATATAAAACCATATCAAAGAATCATTTTTCCTTTACAAATATAAGTCTTAAACTAATAAACAAAATGATAAGCTTAAGTTTAACTAACATGTTCATGAAATGGGTGTTATTTAAATATGCAAACTAGAAGCTTCTCTTTTATTTCTACCAAGCTTGAATATCCCATTTTTTTGTGAATGTTTATACTCCCCATTTTATCCTCTTATTATTTTTGAAAAATATTTGCATGTTTTTTGCATGACCAACTAACTTTCCTACTAACCTATGACTTCACCATCATGCAACTCAAATTCCTTAATTCCCATTACATTTTTTCATCATTAAACTTGTAGTCAAGAAGCCTTGTATTTAATATGGTAGATTAATTAAACCATCATCATTCTAAAATGGTGAGGTCAACTCCTATTATCATGGATAAAATAACAAACAACCCTAATTTATTTACTTTTTACTTCTTATAATTTTCCCATGATAACATCATAATATTAAAGTCTCAAAATTCCTAAAAACAAACATAATTTCATTGAATTTCAACATTGTAATATATCTAAATGGATATACACAACCAAACAACATCCAAAGTTTCAAAGTCTATTTAAATAAATTTACTTTGGGTTTCTTTTGCCTCTTTTGTCTCCTATGCTTTATCAAAACCATGAAAGTAAGAAACATTCATTTTTCTTAAGTAATTATAATATGATGTGTTCAAGTTTGAAAAAAATCTCTCAACCCCTAATACTAACATCTATACCCCCTCTCTGATGATACTCTCCCTCTTTACTACCTATGAAGGTAAGATAGTCCTACAACCATCTCAATAAAAAAGGTAGTTAGTCTGAGATTATAACAATAATAAATATATAAGCATAAATAAATTACTAAATGTAAATAATCTACAATGAAACTATAGTCAAGCATGTTCATAAAGCATAGTAACAACATATGCAACTATTATTCTATATGATAACTGACCATGAAACAATAATATGATTTTCAACAATACAACATGCATACCAAATTAGGCATAAAATTAGAACTAAAATCATTAATTTCATAATCTAATACTAATAGTTACTCAGTTTTGTAGAGTAAAACTAGATGTGTTAAAATAAGAACCCTCTAAAATGGTGGAAATATGTTCTTATTATGTTCTACTAGTTCATCCAAGAAACAATTCATTGATTTTTCCTTTAGCTCTTCTAGTGAAAAATATGGATTGTCTATAGATGGTTCCTTGTGACTTAATTTTTTTATAGGTTATGACTCTATTCCTATAGCAACAGTCAACTACTTAGGTAAGAATCTACTAAAATGGTCTCATTCCCACTACATGCAAATCACCCACTCTTCTTTTATGTTTTTACCAACCTTACCTTACACAGGGTTAGTAAAACATGTGTTTGTATGGTTTTCACTAATATAATTTTCATAAATTAAATATTATGTCTATAAAATAGGAAATCTAGAGAATTTATCAACTGAAATATATAGGTGTTTTGAGACCTTCCCTGGTAATTGTGCTAAAATGATGAGAATAATTTGAACCACTAACTAAACCAACATGGACCAATCTCTTTATGTATAAACCTATTAATAAAATAATGTATCCATTTAGTTTATAAAATTCATTTCCTTATCTAATTTTTAACACTGTGCATTAAGCTTGACAAGATGTCAACACTATATGTGAAACACTTTCTCATTCATTGAGTTTTATCAATTGCAAATAGGTAACACACTTTACATAAAGTAAATTACATAAATTAAAAGTGATAAAAATTAAATCACACTTAAAATAACTAAATATCTGAAATAAATTTAAATCCCTATGCTAAAATCTTCCTTTAATAGATTAAAAAACATTCATACTAATCACAGTTATGCAGAAATGAACTTTAACTCACACATGTAGAATATAAAGAAATGAATAAATACTTGCACACCAACCAATGAATATTCTAAATAATTAGGATATTTATTGAAACTCATTATGAGGGATACCTCCTTGATTATATTTGAGTTCTAATCCTTCACTTGGATGTAAAAATATTTTACTTAAAATCACTTGCTCGCATACATAATCTTATAATAATTAATATTTCTATAATAAAGGTTATAAATATTAACTCAATAAACTTGGATATTATTCCATCACTTTTTTTTTTAATCTTACCTTTGGATTATTTCTCACTACATTAAATACAAATATAGTCACCTTTATTGTTAAAAAATAAAAATACCTAAGCTACGAATACATAACATAATTTAAGAAAGCAATTTCAAAGCATCCTAAATATGAGAAAACTTTCAACAACTAACTAAGAGAAGAAGACATAATAAAATATGTAATGTTACATGGTTGTGATGTTAAGATATATGGTCCATTAGGGGAAAACAATTTTTAACACTTCTAACCATAAGCTGTTCAAATTCCTAACTTGTAAGATAAATTCTTCAACTTCCTCAACATATTAGCAACAACCAAATATGTCATTACAACTACTACAAGATGGAAACATTATCCATCAATTATTATATGTTAGTCATGGAAATATTATTAAATTATCTTAGTTTCCATTTTTTTAGACATGTTACACCTTGATGCAATATACTACTCCCTCACTTCTCCATATTGAATATCTATGCATGATTTTTTTCATGGCACACATTGATCTTACATGATCACATATAATATATACCTAAATATATTATGAAATTTGAAAATCATTTCTTTCCCACTGGGGAAATGCACGTATTATGATATGTATTATATAATATGTTAACATAGTAATTTACCATACAATGGAAGCATATAAATTAAATTTATTTGACTAATTTTATAATACCCTTAGTTCACACTATGCATTGACATATGCTATTGACTATTCAAACCCATTATATTATTTAATTTTGAATCCTTTCCCATTGAATTTTCTTCATTTATTATGTATTTTTTAATATTTATTCTTCAAAAAGTGCGAAAAAATCAAATATTTAAAAAAGGGTAAAAAAGTTCAAATATTAAAAAAATGCAAAACTAGGACATATACACAACTTTATTTGATGGTACACATAGTTTCTTAATGTATTTTTAATATACATGGTGATTTATATATCCATTTTATGCACATATATTTTTCATATTATAAATTATTTAGATGTAATACATATATGTTACACTTGACCAATGTACATATAAAAGTGTTACATTGATCACACACATAGGAAACCTTTACAGATTTGGGGACATGTTCATATTGAGGGAATATTAGTACAAATTTTAGGTTATATATTTATATGTAATTATATTGGTCATATTTATCTACTTATATTGATTATACATGACCTTATCATGTTTATACATTTTATATTATTAATTTATATGGTTATTGTGTTTTTCTATACCATATGATGATAATGATCGACTATGTGGACTAATATTGTGTGCTCCATGCTTGTTTTATGTTAATGATTATGACATTTCTTCACCATTATTGTGTTATTTTACTTTTTTTTATACTTTTTAGGTAAATTGGTTGTCTTATCAAGGTGTATGTTAGTTGTATTATAGGATCTTATAATATATTTCATGGTCATGTCATACCCATGTGGGCCAGATTTGAATTATATATTCTATACTTATGTGTTTATTCTTTAAAAGGCATGGGATTATGGATTAATCAATTTTATATTGTGTATTTTAATTTTTGCATATATTTATTTCTATGGAACAAAGTAACTAATATTATGTGTTACATGTTATGTTTTACATCACATGTGTCTCTATTGTGTGAATTTTGATGATATATATCATCCATATACTATAATTATAAGTATTATGTGTGTCATTAGCATATATAGATACATCTAAAAACTATTTAAAAATTAATTATCATTATTTTATCTTATGTGAGACTAACAAACATCATCATTTCCTTATATTACATGTTTCATACATACTTGAAAAGTTTAAAATATTATAAAAGGATGTATATCATCATTTTGTACATGTAATTTACATTATTATACCTTTTATGTGTAACACATGATGTGCATAACTCTTTATTTTGAGATGAGTGACTTGTAGGGTTCATCCCTCATATTAAAAGAGGGCATATAATGGGATTATTTTAGATATTTAGGCCATGTTAGATAGATCATTTCACATTATATAATAAATTTAATGTTTATCTAGGTAATATTGAGTAGATTCAAACATAATTTACATGATTATGAGGAATAATTAAGATATTCTATTATGTTTTATGATATATATTGGCATTATAAATGATTTTGAGGAACAAATGGATCATATGGGGCCTAAAATTTGTTCATATGATTTTTATTTTTATTTATTTATTTAAGACCAATGTGGAATTATGATACCACATGAGCACTTTAGGTATACATCCATATGAAACAATTTATCCATTTACATTTGAACCTATTTTTAGGTTTTCATAAAGGGATATTTTGTTACTTGAGGTGGTGTATTGAGGTTATTACATCACTCATATTTTATTATTGCATTTTTAATATAGGTAATTAGGACATTTAAACTCCCTAAATCATAGTTTTAATAGTTACATATACTTGGGACTTGTTTACCCCTTCATTTTTTCCAATCAAGTCATAAAAGTGATAACTTGGTTCATATACCATCAGTTGTATCAATTCCTTACTTTTTTAATTTTAATATTTTCAATGATTTAGAGTATATTGGATTTATTATTATTGTAATACATTAATCTACACATATTTTTTTTAGGTTTTTTATGGAGAAAATGATACATTTTAGATTTACACATCAACACCAAACATGGTTATCTTAGGTAGAAACTATATATTTTTTTATCCTTTTAATTTAGTATTTATAGTACTAATTTAAAAGTGCACATCTATATAAACCTAAATTTATTATTTCACACTTTGAAAAAATAATATTTATAATAATTTGACATGCTTGGATGATGTAAATAAATTTGAATCTTGATCACTCTTTCCTTCTATCTCTCTACCCATATAATATCTTATCCACCTCTATTTTATGGATGTATTTATTCAAGATCATTTTAGTGTATATGATAAATATTCATAATCTTAGATATAAATTATTCATATTTTATGTCCTTATTTTAAATTTTTAGATAATACTGCTATACCCAAATAGTGTTAGCTATTGTAGGTGTCTCTCTCTTTTGGTAGTGTTTAGGGGTCCTATACAAATATTTTTTCAAATGTGTAAGTATCCATTAGGTATATATAGACATTTTTAATTAGTCTTTCATAGAGGGAATTTTTAAAATTTTATTAGGTAAAAAGATATGGTTTTATAGGGATCCAACAACCACAAAGTTATAACAAAAAAGTAGACCCAAAGTCAAGAGATAAAAACCACATAGGCTATATAACCAAGAAGGACTTCAGATAGCCATTAGGTAAAAAACCATAGAAACAAATACCTAAGACTAAATAAATGATATTACTATTAAGAGAAAATTAAATATATTCAAAAAGATTCATAGAGATTGCATAGTCCTTTAGTGTATCTAATTCTATCTCATCAACATTGTCCTTCAATAAGTCCATCACCACTCTACCTCAATTTTATTTACATAGGCCTTCCATTAGACCCTTGATGGTTTTATTATATGGATTTTTAGTTTCCCTCTTATCTTTAAAAATTATTTAAGTGTCATTATTAACTTTTGGATCAATTTCAACACCTACAATTTTTTTCTTCAGGGAGTTTTTTTCCTCCTTTTCAATGGTGACTTTCAACTTGAGATTGTCACTTTTGGTCTTAATTTAATTCCATTAATTTATGAGACCTGCCATAGTTCAACCCATTTCTACCAAATTTTCCTCATAAACATAAAGATTCTATCTTTGTTCCTAGTCTGGATCTTCTAAGTCACAGATTGTCTTCCCTTTGTTACCATCTTTATCCTCCTAGGAAATGGTGATGTATTTGGGTATTTTACCCTTGGGAATAGAGGGGATAATGCACAAACATTTTTTAGGTTTGGTGCTGAGAAAGACTTGAAAATGTGGGTGTTGGTAGAAGGGGATATGGGTTGTATATTTTTATGGGTGTGGACCATTTCCTCCTTCAATGGGTAACCATATTCCCCATCTGACAAGCCTTCCTCAGAGGTGTCATGTACCAATTTTCCTCTCAAATCTTCCCCTTTTTGAACTAGGAGAAAAATTAGGCCTTGGTGTATAATATCATTATCATGGATAGTTTGGTAGGCCAAGGTAGTACTCTCGAGACTTTAAGAGGTAGAATGGAAGACTAATTTTATGACCACTAAAGTCATTCAACAATAGAAAATGAGGTAATAAGATTAAGGTAAATTTAACTTAAAAAATAAGGTACATCATTATTTTTAGATAGATCTCAGGCCACTGATGAGGTAGATTTTATCTGATAAATCCTTTATTTTTAGTATTCAAGATAATTTTGGTTAAGAATAATTTTTGCATGATTTCCAACTTCCTAGTTTTGTCTTTGATTAATTTGACTCCCTTGCAACTCATTATAGTTAATTCACCATTTTTTTCTTGTATGGAAACAATATTTATGTTGCACATCCTGACTGTGTGTTTGTTCCAAGATGTAATGAAGTCCTTTTATAGTTCTACATCATGCCCAATAATTTTTTGCATATCAACCAACCTATTATTTTATATTTTATGTGATCAACCACTTTTCACTATTAGCTTTACATCCCACTTAGCATTATGATGCCACATATAAAGATCTTTCTTTCTAGCCTTAAACCATTTAGATTCTACATGGGTTTTTATTTTCTTCCTACCTTGTCCACCATTCAATATAATTATTCATGGTGCAAGTTTTCCCAAAATCACTCTAGATATATCACATGCAACATGGTTTATATGAAGCAAAATGAAAATATAGATTATTCCAATTTCATCAAGAATATTTATGATAATACCATTTACACTCTTAATAAATATGGTGGCTTCACTAAGCTTTATTCTTATTCCATCACATATGGGGTAACTAACACTAATATTATGAACCTTCCTCCTAATACTCATTTTGGTAATCCCCATATTAATACCTATATTCAAATACACCTATTGATAAAACTCATGTACTTACATAAATAATTAAAAAAATGAATTGCATAAAAGCATCAATAGTTACGAAATGATCCAAATGAAAAAACACATTCTTAAAATGGCTAGAAATCCTCAAATCATCATCACTCAACAAAATTATAATTTTATCCCTCCTACTCTTAGAAATTCAAATGGAAATATCATCCCTCAAGCTCTTATGTATAGCATAATGCTTCAACATCCACAAAATGAACCTCTATCTCCCTTCATTGTGCCCATAGACATTTGAAATATCTCTCCAATTATCACATATTATGGCACTAAGTATATTTCATTCTTCCTTATTTTTTTTTGGAAATATCTATAAGTAATGGATTCAAACTAATACCTTTTATAATACCAAACTTTTAGCCAAAACCTTCACTATAGATACACTATAATGGTGTAACCAACTTCTTAGATACTCCATTATGAAATTGGAGAATTTAGTCAATGGTATAGTTAAGGAATTCTAACATAATGATCTTATTGAGAATAACATAAACCATTTCATCAATGTTAAACAAATTCCTAATGAATCTACCCATGCTTTCATCAAATTATGGAAGTCACTAGTTCATATAGTGAACCATAACATAAGTGATGATAATATTTTAAAGCTCTTTGTTATCATTCTTAAATACCCTCTTCAATATAAATCTAGGATTTTCTCTCTCCAAACATTAGAAGAATATTTTGATTAAGTAAAAATGAAATATTTACTTATGGCTCAATTTAACCCTTCTTGAAATCCCAAAAAGGAATCATTCCAAACTAAGACTAATGAAATCACCATTTACAACCATTAATCCAAGCCTTCTCAACCCAAAACATGAGCAACCAACTTAGATAATCAACTTTCCTCTCACCCTATCTTTAGTGTGTGCGAAATGAAGAAGTTATTTCCATCTAAACATTTTTTTATACTAACACTACTTGTTCACCATGGTATGGCCCTTATAAGTTTTTTTGTACCATATTGACATTGGCCAATCCCAATAATGAGACTTGGATGTAATGAATTATAAAAATATTTTTTCCATAATGCATTCCTTTAACCAATATGTTCATGTGGTTCAAAAATTCTTTGATTCCAATGACATTGAACTAAAATTTGAAGGTCACATCCCTCATGTTAAAACATCATTGGCAAACACTCGATGGGTTATTCAAGAAATTATTACTATTCCAAAATATAATGACATTGGACAACCTGATACCATTCAAACAATTCAACATAGTCACAATGATATCATCCAATTGAAAACTATTCACTTTGACTCTCATCCTTCATAATATATCAGCTAGCCTAATACAGTCCAAACTTTAGTCCCAGATTGCTTTATCCAAATATTATAAAATGTTGACATAATACCCTCATAATCATCTACAATTAATTATTATAAGATTTCACTTATAAATGTTGAATAAGTAAGAAAAGAATGTAAAAATTTAAGAAATGTTAGATTATAAGAGTAAGCAAGCAAACCATAAGATTGAACCAAGAGTTTTAAAGTGGGAAACCAAACTAGTCAGAGTAAAACCCACATGACTATTAAGAAGCCTTACCAAAAATAATATCATAATACAATATTAGAAACAAAAAGAGTGAATAAGAGGATAAAGCTTCAAGTGGCATGACAAGTCAAGAAGAGAGGAGGAGATAGATCTTTAAATATATCAATAAGAATGAAAATGGAGTTACTAAGACTCCTGTTATGAAATTATAAATCCTAATAAGTATGCACTAAGTTTCATGTTCCATAAAAGGTAAAGGGAAGTGTGTGACATATTGGGGGAGGAGTTATTTGTGTAAGTAACTCCAAGAATCCTAATAAATGAAAAAAAGAGGTGAGATGTACCTCATAAATCTAGAATAAATTGAATTTATTATAATAATAAATATGCACCTAAAAGATAGATCTAAGATAAGATAAAAGACTAAAGTGAACCCAAATAAACTTAATCTCCAAAACACCCCCTTAAACCTAATTTAGGGTTTAAAAAGTGAAAAAACATTTTACAAACAAGGAAGGGAGTTGACATTACATAATACTCCCCCTTAAAGGAAACTTATTTCAAGATGACTTATAATAGTTTGAGAAATAAAGTGTAGACAATATTTATGGATTATATATCACCTTAGTCTTGTACACTTGGAAAACTCAGATCTTGGTTTTTCCTCTTAATTTTGGACCTTTCCCACTTTTACAAGTCTTGCATCTACTCTATATTATGCCCATTGATTTATATCTCTTAGTTTAACCAAAATTATGTGGATGACTGAAGTATTACATCTTACCTAGAATGATTAAAAAAGTACTTATCTTCCACCTCTATAAGTTCTAAATATATACCTACTTTATTTCTCCCTAGACACTAACATCCAGGATAAACACTAGCATCAAAGTTAGTGTCTTGCCTGATATAAGCATCTAGTGCCATAAAGTCATCAAATTTTCAAATTAAATATATCTTAATGGTTGGCCTAAGTTATTTAATGCAAATTATTATTCCAAAGGGATTGATATAAATACAATATCAACCCTCATTCATTCCTTACTTAGCAATACCTAGTAAAGGACCAAAGAGACCAATGTAACTTATAAAAATCACTTTATTAAACATTTAATTGAATAAAAATTCACTATTTACACACTAGTCATGGGTATAACACATTTATAGGTCTGAAGTGCTAAACGATCAGCCCAAGATATTGATTTTCCAAGTTACAATAAAGGTCCCTATTGTACTTGATTTGTACAATATTGTTGATTTATACATAGACCAACATATAGGGGAGAAATAAATGAGTCTGAGGTCCTCTTCTGAAGTATTGGATATTTAGGGAGCACCTATTGATATCAGGGTATTTGGGGTTATCTCAATATCAAGTGCCCATTAACATTTTTTTCTCAAGGTCACCATGATGATGAATAACTAGGGTTTTGAAAATTTATGAGTGACAATCCATGACCTAGATCTAAATGCACCAAAGTGAGGGTAAAGTAAAAATAGAAGCATAAAGTTGGTTACATCCCTTTTTAACAAGCATTTAGTATAGTATGCTTGCATCAAGCCTAGATAGTAGCATCGATGCAACCATCTTAGGATCACATTAGTGTCCAGAGTGACACAATTGTCAAATCTATAATCTGATGACTATTTTAGAATCTTCCTCCAATATGATTCTTGATTGTTTTAGATCCAACACTTTTTTATCAACATAACAAGATAATTATATTTCTTCTTTATCAATTCCATGTATGGCTTAGTTGTACTTTATATATTTAGCCTATACTTAACATAATAAATTTAGTTTATGTTTATATCTGAGTTTAACACCTAATTATCCTATTGTAGATCTAATTATCACCCTTTTGCATTATCATATATATATTTTTAACCCTTATACCAAAAATTATATGATAATCCCTCTTATCCAATTTTAGGGTTAAACATTTGGTGAACCTAAACTATGTGAATGTAAAACATTTTCTAATAGGGCTACCAATCCTCCTTGGGTTATAGAAAAACCTATCTTAGATTTTCAAAAAAATCATTCAATAGTCTAAGATTAATATATCCTTATTATATCATGGTTGATTTATCCTTATAAAATTTAAGCCTTTCTTATTATGTTCTCATATCAATTTTCAAAACATTTCAAATAGATACAAAAAAGATCCTTACTCCTCCTAACCCTAGGGAGGGTTATAACTCCCATCCCTCTAAATAAATCTAGGCTATCACTTATCTAAGGGGTAAGGTGGATAACCCTGTAGTTTCAAATGAAGATAATATTTATTAAATACATAAGGTTTATGATTATCAAACCTTAAAGGAACAAATAATTACCATGACCAAGATAATTCATGAGTTACAAAAATAAAATTAGTCTCTAAATTCAAAGATCACTTTATTTCAAATTCAGATTTCATATATAAATAATCCACATTATGATAATGTGAACCATGTGTTTGCATATTCGTATACCAATTATGTGCCTAATAAAAATAAATATTGTAAGCCAAAACTAAAGTCACCTTATGATAATGATTCTACAAGTGAACAAAAGCCTACCAAGAGGTCAAGTGAGCTTCTAAGGGAGGTGATTAGAAATAATGTGATCAAATTACCTCTTATGCATCCTATACAAAAATACAAATATTACTATTCATATCATAGAATACATGGTCACCACACCAATTTTTGTTTTGCATTGCAATAAAACATACTAAACATAAATTCTCCCAAAGCAAAAATGTCAAATGAACACAAATGGGTAGTAAAAGATCCTCAAAAATAAAATGAAAGACATTTATCAAATCCATATCAATACTCAAATGATACATCATTAAATGTGGATGAGCCTTCACATGATGTGAAAGTTTCCAATATTTTAAGTAATCTAAAATATATACCAAATATTCTAAAGAATGGGTCAAAGAAATAAAATTTGAAAGAGCAATCCCAAATGGTAATGTTACAAAATGATCAAAATACATAATTTTATAATGATCAAGAGAATATGTGTAATGTTTTTATATTCCACAGGTTTCTAATGATGAAAATAAACAAGAAACATTCATTTCTAAGAACAAAGATCTAACCTATGCTGTAGTTGGTTTTTCATACAGATATTGTCAAATTGTCAAAATATTTATTCTAAAGCCATTTATTCAAGACAATCCAAAGGTCTTGAACATACCCTATAATATTAGTTACATATATTATCCTAATGATGGTATAGCTATGTGTGACACTTCTAAGCCCTGTCATTAGTTCTATGTGCCTCAATAATATATATACCTAGACATGTTTCTTATATATACTACATGGTTCCATTCATATATTATACAATTATCTTATCCTCTTAAGGTGAAGTAACTACATGTTATTATCTTTACCTCACCATAAAAGTGGGGAATATTAGTGGGGGCATGTCACATAGACATGGCTTCCACACATTCATAGTTCTTAGATTTGGTTGGGGCATGATTTAGAAGCATGTTTTCTAAACTTATTTAGTATTCAACATCTCTAGGTTATAGAGGGGGCATGTTTTAGAAACATGTACTCCACATTGGTACTTATTTAAATTTTCAAAATTTTCCACATATTATGGGGGTACCAGGTTAGAGTATCATTGGATTGCATGCTTGAGTTATTCTCAACTTCTTAGTCATAAATCACTTTTTCCCCTCTCTTTTTAAATATTTATATCCTTGTATATATTCACTCTAAATATTTATCTATATTTGTCCTAATATCAATTATAGATCTTTACAATGATAAATATTTTTAAAATCAACTTGTCAATAGGTAAAGAGGTTACATCAATACACATGTGTACTCATGAACCTTACTCTTTCAATTTAAATATATTTTAATTAATTTCAACACAAATTATATTCATTGATTATATATTGTAACATGCTCTTAGTTTTAGGTCACTCACTAACAAATCACTCAAGTTGGGAACATGCAAAGTCAAGGTATGTTATACACACCAGGGTACACATACCTTTCCTTTAAACTAGAAATTTAATTACTAAATTAGAGGGGAAAAATTTATAAAAATTTATGGATTATATAAAACCTCAGTATTTTACACTTAGAAAACTTGGACCTTGGTTGTTCCTCTTAGTTCTAGGTCATTCCCACTTATACAAGTCTCACAGGTGCTTTATCTTATGCCCTTTGGCCTATATTTATTAGTCCAACCAATATTATGTTGATGACCCATGTATTATATCTTAATAAGATATATATATATATATATATATATATATATATATATATATATATATATATATTCAATTTTTGAATGTATATCTACTTTCCCACTCCCTGAACACTAACATTTGGGATAGACATTAGTGTCAATTCTAGTGTCTTATCTTGACACAAGTTTCTAGTGCCCTAAAGTCATATAATTTACAAATGAAATGTATCCTAATGGTCAACCTAAGTTATCTAATGTGAATTACTACTAAAAAGGCATTAATATAAATATAAGATCAACCCTCATTCATTCCTCACCTACCAATACCTGACAACACCTAGAAAAAGACCAAAGAGAAAAATGAAACTTATCGAAAGCATTTTATCAAGCATTCAATTGAAATTTTTTTTTATATTTCCAAACCATTCATATGTATAAAACATATATAGGTTTTAATTACTAAATGAGTATTCTAAGAGCCTAATTTTCCAAGTTATAAGTTATTTCACTATTATACTTGATTTTCACAATATTATATGATTCACACACAAGACAACACATAAGGGAGAAATACATGAGTTTGAGGCCCTCTTCTAGACTATTATATATGTAGTCAGTGCCCACTAATAACAGGGTCTTTGGGTCATCTCAACACAATGTGCCCACTAACCTATTTTTTTCTAAGGTCACCATGATGATGAAGATCTAGGGTTTTTAAAATTTATGAAGAATGATATCCATTTCTTAGATTTGAATGCACTAGAGTGAAGGTGGATTCAAACCCAAAATTATTCAAGTGGTCTCATCCTTTTTCAACAAGTATTCAACACATGAAACTTGCATCAAACCTATATAGTAACATCAATTCAACCATCCCAGGTTGATGTTAGTGTCCATAGTACCCAAAGTGTTAGATAAAAAATCTATTTTTTTTCTAGAATCTTCTTCCATTTTGCTTTCTGCCTATTCTATATCCAACACTATGTTATCATCAGAATAAGTTAAGTATATTACTTATTTTTAATTTCCATTCATAAATTAGTTTTACTTCCTATAATTATACTATACTCAATATAATAAATTTAGTATATGCTTATATTTGAGTTTATCACCCAATTGCCCTATCATAAATCTTATTATCACACTTGTGCATTATCATTTATATATTATTAACCCTTATACCACAAAGGATAGGATAATATTTCTTATCCAATTTTAAGGTTAAACAAAAAGAAGAAGAGAAGGTGTTACCAAAATTTGTAAGAATGAAGGTGTGATCATGAATAATCTCCAAGAAGCTGCTTCAAACAAGATGGTCAATCTGAAATGAAACAAAGACCAAAAATAAGGAGAAATAATTCATGAAAACCTTAAAAATAAACAAGATAACACCAAAATTAATTTTTAGAAAATAATTTTCCATAAAATGATCTACAAAGAAATAATGTATTAAAATTAGAATTAATAAAGGAAAATGGAAAACAAGACAACTTCCATCAAAAAGTGTGAAGTCTTGCACAAAAATAAGTTAGTAAAAAGGAGATGTAATAAAATTATATTTACTTTGAAACATAAAATCAAAGATTGCATATAAATATTGAGCTTATCACATATGAAAAAATAATATGTGTCACTTGTAAATGCTATTCTGCATGAAACAATTAAAAAATTATCACAAGAACACATCTCAAAGTATCTAGAAGATACACAATCTTTAGGTATCCAAATAGTTTTAATATAATTAAGTGTTTTATTAGTTTTATAATAGTTCAAAGTGTTATGAGTTGATTTACCACAAGATTTTCATGGATGTAATTTCTAACATTTATAGATAGGATTCCATGTTTTCCACAATACTCACAAGTTTTATCATTTTTAACTAAATAATGAGCATGATAGTATTTATAATCAAAAGAACTTGTATGATAATTGGGAGCATTATTTTTAAAATTCATTATATATATATAGGATGATAATATTTCAAGTTACCTTGAAAAACATTGTAACTAAACCCTGCATGAGTTGTGTTATAATTAAAAAAAATAGGCTCAAAAATATCGCTTTTATTTTTACCAAGACCACCACTCGAATATCCCATGGAGTGAATAATGTGAAAACTAGGGTTTGAAAATTTTTAATGTAAATTAGTGTAATATTTACTATAATCACATTGATCATTTACATTATACATGTTATTCAAGTCAAAAGATGCAACAATTTCATTGAGTGTGTTAATAGAAGTTTTCATAGTCTTCATTCATTCATGAAAATATTTTTGAAGAGCATTGATATTCATACTTTGATATTATAGTTGACATTTAATAATAGAGATTTCATCATTTTTAAAATTAAAAATTTTCCTAAAATTCTTAAATGTAAGAAATGTGTCTAATTTGAAAGCCATTGCAAAAAAAATAAAATAAAAATAATAATACAAGATTGATTTATTGTTAAAGATGAAATTGCCATAATTTTAAGTAAATGAATTAAAATAATATCTTGAAATATTAATTAAATTTTAAATTTAAGTCTACACCAAAACACCAATAACAATGTTTTTCTAAATAATTATGAACAAATTAAAACTAGTTTTGCTTGAATAAGAGATAAAACTTGGTTTTGAAAAGAACTTTTAATTGGTGTGCAGTTAAATCTTAAACCAATATAATAAAAAATTGGAATTTTTTAATTTTTTATTTTTGTTAACACATAAAAAATCATGGAACTAATTCCACATGGGAATTTAAAAAATGACCTTTTTAACTAGTAAATGTAATCCCACAAAACAAAAGTTTTAAGTGGAAAATAATGTGAAGTAATAATAAAGACAAAACAGCAACAATGTTATTACACCTTGGTTTTGATTTATTTTTAATTCTTATTAAAAAAACTATATTCAACCAAGTATTAATATTATAAAAGAGTTTGAAGTATAAATGTGTTGCACCAATAAATGTGTTTGATCTATAAAAAATCTAAACAAAGAAATCACCTGAATCAAAAAAGAAGAAACGTGCAGTTTAAGGAAATGCCTATGAGTAAGGGCATCAAATTTTAATATGAGGAAAAACTAATTAAAAACTTCAAGACATATCCTATCTCACTATTCCCAAAACTTTATTACCTTTCAAGGCATTTCCTACCGTAAATAGAAAGGAGGTAAAGTATTGCACACTAGTAGATTTAAGAAGGCACAAAGAAGGTTAAGACAATAGATAAAAAAATTGGCGTGTAAACCTAAAGAGATAAAATGCCATAGTAAGATAATCCATTAAGAAGCCATAAATGTGTTATATGTTTAATGGATGGTGATTAACATTGGTACTAAAATTATCATTCAATACAATTTTTTTTTATGAATGATTGATGATTATAAAAACTTTTGTAGAGTAACAAATAACCATAATATATTTTTTAATATTTATCATAAACGAGTAGAGATTGAATTGAGATCAAAAAAATTATTGTGTAAATATTTATTTATATAAAAATAAATTGGTGAAAGACAATGCCCTACAATAATGAAAATGGTAAAATATATTGTGTCATTTCCGATTAGCAGAAAAAAATTAAAAAACTGCTAAATTGAAGAGGTTGCAAAAACCATGAAATAGAACATACATATGTATTTCCAAGAAACTTTGATAATTATAATGTTGAAATTAAATTTTAAAGGAACCAATACAAAATGTCAAACTTATATTAATATTACACAAATTTTGTGACAAAGAATGAAAAACCAACGTGAATATCAATTATTACAAGCAAATAATAAAATAAAAATTATTTGTTTTGACCCAAAAAGGTAAAAAATAGATTATATTTGAATACATATTATTTATATGAAATCAAATAACATTAAAAGAGACAAAACAACATAAAGGGACAAGTAAAAACTTCTTTTCCACCTTTAAACATATAAAAAAGCTCAAAGATCAATGTTAAAATTCACCCATTATAAGACCATATTATGAGTTATTCCAAGATCATATAGATAAATGTTGAACAAGTAAAACTCATATATTGGCATAGATGAAAATATGCCTTGTTTACTTAGTCTTGAAAAGGCCCCACTTGAAGATGCTACATACATAAAGTATGAGGCGATTTTAAAGTCAAACTCTATAATATATTCCTCAACTATTGATCCATATTGTCACTTATCATTCTTTCCCACTCAATCCTGGTTGAGATCCTACTAACATCAACGGTTTTGATATAAGCATACATCCAAGGTGAGAAACATTTGGAAATATTATCTCCATTAATTTTTCATAGTAATTGGAAAAAAAATAATGCATTAAATTGAATCAATGCCAATTTAAAAGAGTAATCAATCAAACCACAAGATTGAGACAAGAGTTTTGAAGTGGGAAATCAAACTAGTCAGCTGAAAATCTATGTGATTATTAATAAACCTTGCCAACAGTATTCCTCACAATACAAGCTTAGAAGAAAGAAGAATAAGGAAGAGGAGAGATATTCAAGTGATAATACACATCAATAAGAGAGGAGAAGAGGGATATTTAGATAGAAAAAGAGGAAGGAAGAGGGACTTACTAAGACTCCCATGATGACCTTACAAGGCCTCCTAAGTGTGTGTCAAATGTCCTATTCCCCAAAAGGTGAATGGAAATGTGTGACATGTTGGGTGAGGATTTACTTGTGCAAGTAACTCCAAGAATCCTATAAAATACAAAAGAAGTGAGAAGAAACTCATAAATCTGGGATAAAGTAAATTTGTTATAATAATAAATACACACGTAAAAGATATAATTAGGATAAGTTAAAAGACTAAATTGAAACCAAATAAGGTTAATCTCCAACAACAACAACATCATCATCAATAGACTACATTAGCTAACCTAATTGAGTAAAAATGTTTATACCACTACTAACTATGTTGAATAAATACATATAATTCAACCCAACTATTTTTTACCAAATTACATAGGCCGAGGTAATACCATACATCAAATTATTTACCTTCTACTTCACCCTCTAAAATTACCTTAGAAGCTAAAGTTACTATTGTAAGACAAATACATTCTATGTTTGACAATACATGTAACTAGTTTATGGATGTTGAAGTAATGTTGAATACTATGGATTTTTACCTATTTTTCCTAGTGATTAAGTTATCTTAGAATTAATCCATTCTAGAGATCCTCAACTCCCTCACCAACATCATAATCTTTAAAATTTTCATAAAAAGGCTCCTTGCTTAAATATTTTCATTGCTAGCATTGATCACAAAATGCATCCTATTTATAATATTCTCCAGCTCCATACCATTTCCAATATGAAAATTCCATGTTCGTTTCAAAAACCTTCATAATCAACTATGGTGAAATTATCTCTCCCAAACCAATTCTTGTATGTAAGGTACTTATTAAAGTGAAAGATAATTTTATCCTTTTTTTCAAAACATATTGTGAATCCTTTTCTTCATCATATGAATATACGCATGGAATTTACCCTAGCATAGTTTTCCATAACATCATAACATATCTAGATGTGAAACCTAAGCACCAAAAGTAACATAATTTTCCTCCTGAGATTTCCACCTTATGTCATAGAGAAATTATCTAGATCATATATGATAAGTTCATCAAAATAGTATATTATTTTGAATGGGTATCCAATACTATTCTTATTCATAAGAAACTCATTATGGTCATTCACATCTATATTTTATTTCATAATCTCAACTTAGCATTTCCTAAAGATAATTTCCATTTACCATCAATTGATTCCATTTTTTATTCTAAAACTAGCTTTGAGATTTTATCTATCATGGATGGTTTCTTAGGATATAATCAAATTCATATCACTCTTGAAGATCAACACAAAACCACTTTTACCACAAAATGGGAAACCTATTGCTATGTTAATATTCCCTTCTACCTTAAAAATGTTGGAGCAACTAATAAATTCACAATGGCCCATATTTTCATGACATCATCCATAAAAAAAAAATTATGTGTATGATCTTATTTCCAAATCCAATAATCATGAAAACCATCTTCATATCTTTTTATCATCTTTGATAGTCTCATCAAATATAAATTTTGACTAAATATTTACAAGTTGTTTTTGGTGTAACCTCTATAAATCTCTTAGTATTCTTGGTTTCTTTATGAGGGATTGATGTATATCCCACCTAAATTAATGTTATAGTCAACATGCCTATTTTTTTATATATTCTTGACATTCATACCTATCTTAGTAAACTTACAATAATCTGACAATTTTTACTTGAGATGGCTTACCATATTCATTCAATAATTTCCCTCCTTAATAAAGGTTAGGATCTCGAATGGACTGATGAAATTAAAAAATATTCAAAAAACATGAAGGAATAATTACTTCATCATAATCTTGGACCACCTTTTAGTGATCACCCTCACATATTTTATATATCATCTACCCCCATAATAGAATATGATATGCTCATTTAAAAATATGAATAAATAATATAGTATGCTATTTAATACATTATACACACCTTGATAGATTATGAGACATGTTACATGAAATTAGAACAGGGCTATATCACAATTTACATTGCATAAAAAATTATCTGACATTACATGTTTTATTAGAGCACTTATTTCATAGTCCATTATGATCCCCTTCATCACTTCTTATCTAAATATTTATTATGTGAAGATAGAATTAGAAAATGGATGGTAATATTAATGGAGTTCTAATTGAGATTTGTAACCCAAAAATTAGTCAAAGGCCAAGTGATCATTGATCAACTTGTTGATGCTCCTATCCTAGATATAAATCACCTTCAGGACACTCTTCCTAATGAATATATCCTATTCATAGAATATCATAACCAATTTATTTCACTCAAAGACTAATTTCATAATTTTATGACTGATATTTAGGCATAAACCCTTAAAGATCTTAAAATTGTACTATTTAAAACTAAATCTAAAGTCATCATTAAATAATTGCCTAAGGTTATGATTGACTTACATGAGGAAAATTGGACACTTCACTTTGATGGAGCCAAGTTCCTTAAAGGATTTGGGGCAACATGTGTCTTAATTGACCCTTATGTCAATTTTTTTCCTATAACTTTTGATTAAACTTTGAAGTCACCAATAACATGGTTAAATATGAATCTCTCATCCTTGGTATGAAAGTAACCATAGATTAATACATCCCATAACTACACACCTTAGTATATTTTTAGATCATATGTCATTTTTTATTTGATATGGTGAAAGCCTAGTTTTATAAGGACTTGGAACCATGAGAGTGCATTACAAAAGTTTAAATAGACCAAACATGGTTGAGAAAGCAAAAAGAAAAAAAAAGGAATAATACTTAGAATAGAAGCAAAAAATAGGAAAACATAGTAGAATTAGGAGGAAGGTCCCTCCTCAGGGTCATCAATGTCAATAGTGTCCTTCACTAAAATGGTCAGTTTGTCCTTTGAAACTTTATCCTAAGTATGGTTTATGGAGCCTTCAGTCACTTCACCAAGGAGGATCATTCTAGGTCACTTTTTACCTTTTACCTACATGGGAGACTATTTGGAGGGCCCTTAAGGGATACCTGAGGGGGAATTTTAAAACCTTAGGAGATATCATAGTAGGAGACTATGGGGGTTGAGCAGAGTGAATAAAGGCTTGAACTATTGCTTCAACCTATTTGTGTAATGCATTCTAATCTTAGATGATTTTTTCTAAGCAAAAACCTACTTGTTGTACCTTTGAGTCAAAGTTTTCCAATAGCTCTTTATTTCTTTCCATCTCCTTTGTAACCATGGATTTCCCTTTATAGGATAATTTTGTAGGGGTCCCTATTTCAATAAGTTTTGGTTTGGGGATAAACAACAATTTGAGAGGGAGGTCATCTGGTGGGGACTATGATAAGTTATTTTAGGGGGTGTGATCAAAAGGCTGGTGGGATCCCTTGATAGAATCCTCCATAGGGGAGTCCTCCCTAGAAGAGGAAACCCTAGGGGGAACCTCCCAGCCTATAATGGCTTGGTTGTACTTAAAAAGGAGTAGGATCTGACCTTGTTGAAGAATGGGATTGCTATAATTTACTTGGTGAAGTAGGATAATACTATCAAGGGAATTAAGTAATAAATAGGGAAGACTGATTTTATACCTAATGAAATGATTGAGAAATAGAAAATGGTGGAAAAATAAAAGTTTATATTTATCTTCCATCATCATATATCATCTGATCTAAAGGCAAATTTTGGGTTAGTAGCATGAGAAGTCAACCCATTGGAACCCTTTTTATCCATCTTGATAAAATTATTTGTTCTAAAGAACCATTGTAGGGACTCTTACTTTTTGACTAGTCCTCAAATTCTTTAACACATGTGCATGACATTCTAGTGATGTCACTGATGATATCCTCCAAGACATTAATGGTGATATTGTGCATGAACACCTTTTGCTTTGTCCAAGCTACCATGAAGTCTTGAGCAATCTCAATGTTATGCTTAGTGACCCATTCCATAAATTATGTAAGTTCCCCTTTTTGAGTTTCTTCCAAACTTTATTTTATTTACGGACCTCCTTATAGGGTGTAAGCTCTAGTTAATTCCTATCACCACCCATGGGGATTGAGAGTGCAAAGTCAAAATGGGAGAGATGAAGTTTCTAGATGGGACCAAAATGGGTAAGTCATAAATGGGTGGGAAGTCTTGTCAAGGGATTGTATAAATAATTAATACCCCTTATTTTAAAATGATTATATATCAGATTGATTGAGATATTCCACATCAAGTAGACATCATGTAGGTGCAAAGAGATGATTTTTTTAATTCACATTACCACTTTCATTATGGATAACATTAAGAACATTAGAGAAGACATTGCCTAGATCATATGTCATTAATTAAATGGTGAATATCAATATAAAATTTAAAATATCATTGTGCATCATCAACTTACCTCTCCTCTTGTGAAAGAGTTCACATATTTTAGCATCAAAGCAATCCCATGAGAAAAATGTTATAGCTAGTTTTCTTGCTTTGTTAGCCTCTCTTTTACATCCTCATCAGACATTACTTGATTTATAGTTCTTCATTCATATGAGAAAATATCCATATAGTCTACAACCTAAAGATGATTTTATTATTTTCCACATCAAGATTGTCACTTCAAAAATATAGTTGCACAAAGATATAATAAAATTAATTGAACATCATACTTATCCTATAGAGGCTAACTCTCGTGAAAATACTAGACTTGTGAAAATACTAGACTATCCAATAAATATTTAAAATATGTACTTTGACATGATGCCATTTATTATTGTAATGACTAAGGTACCTTGGTTCATTATGTTACTTGATATGAAGTTCCTTTTCTTATTGAGAAAGTGCATGGGTTAATTTATGATGGCCATTGTAGTAGAAACACTACCGACAAATGCCTATAGATGGGATAATTTTGGACTATCCTCAAAAAATATGCCTTCACATTTGAAAAATATTTGAATCCTTTTAAAATTATTGATGATCTAATTCACTTTACTTTAGATACACTTAAAAAATTGGAGTCTCCTTTGCCATTATCTGTGTGGGGACTATATCTCATTATAAAGTTACCTAGATTTTAGGATGGCCATGTATCCATAATTACAACCACATAATACTTTATAAAGTGGGTCAAATTTATGCTCCTAGTTATGTCACTGATGTTAATATATACAAATTCATTCTTAATAAAATCATATCTCATTTTTGGATTCATCACACCATCATATCTAAAAATGGTTGGAACATAAAAAATAAATAAATGAAATAATTATGTAAAAAAATTAAAATCATGCACAATTTTCTAACATCCCTATCACCCTTAGTGAAATAGTCATGATGAAGCCACTAAAAAAATCCTTAAAAATATGCTAAAAAATATTATTATAGATTCTCATTTAGATTGGCATCTCAAGATATATCCCACACATTAATCTTATCATAGTATTATATGCATTACCACTAGGGAAACTCCTTTCTCTTTAGTCTATATCTCTAGAAATGTCTTAGCATTATATTTGAGTTACCTTTTTAATGAATCTCTCTTCATGCCATCATATTTGATGAATAACTTCATGAATACTGTATTCACTACTTATATTTACTTGATTAGTTATGTATAAATGTTTAACACCATAATCACTAATATAAATCTTGAATAATTAAACAATATAACAAAAATTCAAATTCTATACTTTCAATATTGGAGACTTAGTTATAAATCTAGATTACACACATGATAAAGAGATAAAATACACCCAAAAGTGGTGGGATCCCTACTTAGTTAAAGACATCCTTGGACCTAATACTTATAGGTTGAAAAAAATGAAGGGCACATATTCAAAAAATCGACCAACACTCAATTTTTGAAGAAATATTTTGTGAAGTTTTATGTTCAATATATCTTTAATTTTATGTATTATTTTCCATTTCCAATACCTCTCACATTAATGTTTATCATTAGTTTTATATCTATATTTCAAAGAGAACATATATTATAAGTTTATATTTTACTTCCTTCTTGTAGCTTAATATCTACACTCCTCTAATTTTCTCTTTTAAACATTATCCCTAGCACCTATCTTAGGTACTTAGGTATTTTTGTATTTACTTATGAATCTTAGAGTTTTGGTTTCTGAGTTTGAATAAAATTCCTTAGATAGGACCAGGGCTTCCTCAAAAACACCCATCCGTACATTTCTTTTTAGTTACCTATTATTTCCTATTTTGTTTCTTTGGTTTTATATTAATTATACATATATTTTTTTGGGTTCTTTACTTATGCATATTGGATTTTAAGTTTGTGAGTTATATTTTAAGACCTTGTATAGGACCAAGCCTTATTAAAAAACACCCATAAACTTATTTCATAGATTGAATTTTTTCCCAACCTTAGGTGTATTCCCTGAAAGATAAGGCAATGATTGAGAGTAGTATTATTTTTCACTTAAAATTAGTTATATTATTTTATGGTAAAACTCTACTAGTTTATATTCATGTCTTCATTCACAGATATCACTTCTCATGATGATGATTCATGCCTACCTATCATTGTATCATCTTTACATTATATATTTTTTATGATTGGGGAAATCTAATATTTTTATGATCATTTCCACTACTCAATATATTCCAAATACTTTTGGGATCACCAAGGCTTATTAGTAAATCACACTCTTTTCTAAGGTGCAAGCATGGGAATATTTTGACACCATGGTCCTTAGGTGGTCTTCTCTAGACACCAAGTGCAATCTCTCTTTTGATAGTCTTTAGCACCCATATTTGGTATTCCAAATATATATGGAGGAGGAATTGAAAAATCTTAGAGTTATCCATATCATAATAAAAGGAAAATGTTAAAAGGCATATCATAATCTCACAAGTGAAATCACACCAAAATACATGATCTTTATTTGACACATATTATATTATATTTCAATCTCTAACTCCAAGGTTGTCCTTATGATATATTTGAGGTCTACCAGGGTGTGGTAGGCTAATATATTAGGGTGGTAGGTATCATTATATCATTATTATATCTTTATGTATTTCAATTTCACCTACTTTCTCACACAAGTACCCAATATTCAAAGTAGACTAATGAATCTATGAGGGGTCTTGAGGAGTAGGTGAAAATTGTGGGAAGGTAGGATCCTTTTAATTTTCATGAATACTATCCTTCATGGGATGATATTTATATAATTCACTAGTTATCCCAAGATTACGTTGTTAGGTAGGGTTCTTTAAGGTCATTGATGTTGAAAAATTATCACTCTTGCAAACTTGATTGATGTATATTATTTTTGTTATATATCATTTTTTCACCTTGGTTTCAACCTATTTATCCCACCACCCATTTAATTTACCCCTTAACAATCAATTTTATTTCTAAGTATTTTTCCAATTTTTATACTTCCTATTCTACACTTATTTTTGACACGATAAGAATATGGCAGTTTTAGTTTATGCATATTTAGTATAGAAACTACATCTTTGAGTTGTTGTGAGATGCTCTCTTGGTTATTGAATTATCCTTATATAGTTTATTTTATCTAGGTTGTAGTACTTTGAGTCTTCTATTCACTTTTTTGTGGCCATTCGGTCCCAATTTTCCGTTTCCTATCATTTCATATTTTCCATATTTTTTAGTATGGTTTCTTACTTATCTTACATCTATGTTGTTATCATTATTCAGTTCCATGTGTCCCTTGTTTGATTTGTATTGTTAATTGGATGCATTTTTGGATTTTTTGGTCACAACTAGTCTTAGTTTTTTAGTTTATAAAGTTTTCCCTTCATCATTAAACATTTCCTTGGTATTTTGGTTCTAACCTATCCCATGTCATCCTACCTTGAAAATTTTCCAATTAATTTAATCAATTATGAGATTTTTCAATTTACTCTGACCTTCGTATGTTTGCTTGATTTAATTTTTGTCCTTATATCCCTAGAGTTTCTCAAACACACCCTCCATGGTTGAGACTATTATTCTTACATGTAACCATTAAGAGATAAAGGTAATTAAAGATAAGTATATGGTAATTTTAGTTATTCATTTACTTTCAACATTTATTCTTGCATTTGATTTTAGATTATTTCAGTTGTTATGTTCTTTGTGAATAAAAATACCATGGTACACTATTATGACATGTGATAATTTCATTATGGGGATTATATGTATACACAATATTTTTTCACTTTTTCATTTACTAACACTTTCTCTTGTAGCAACCTATCAAGCTTCAATCTCCATGAGTCCATGCTTGAAAGGGTGAACTAGGAAATGGGTGGGCATGCCTTTGATTCTTTGAAATATATTTTATTATGTCATGATCATATCATTTCATATTTATATATTAACTTATATTTATATTACTACATACTTCATTCCATTTTACCTCACACAACTATGTTAGTTTTCCTATTTCCTACAATATTGGCCCTGACCGATACCATTGTTTTCTAATTTTTCCTTTCATGTATTGTATCAACTTGGTTGATGTTCTTATGATATTTTATTATAGAATTCATACTATTTAGACTTGGTTGACACTACTCAATGTCATCCAATTCCTTTTAACTACATCAAATCTGGTCGAGGCCATCAACTTAATCTTTATGGTGGGTTTAGGTATTTAATTACTATATATATACAAGTAATATCATTCCAATGATATAATATTGCAAACATAAACTCTAATTTCACTTTCACTTCTACCATAAATCACATTTAGTGGAGACATATGTAAATTATTATCTTATAGGAAGCTTGTCTTGTGAAATTCATTAAGATCCAATAAGGTAAGTCATTGGGAGTATTCTTGTGTATTCTACCAACCATTTAAGGTATTCACAACCACAAAAATATATTTCAAAGAATATCATTTTTCAAGGGTGATATTGAGGCTTGATGTGCCCCCATAAAGGTAAGTATTTATAACCTTATGATATTTCCTTAGTTTCATTTAGTAGATAGATGTTGCTTGTTTCTTATTAAATGAATGCATGTGTATCCTTATTTAGGATCTCTTTGCATTTATAATTAGTGTGGTTATAAAGTTTCTTAGAGTTTATATATTCCATTTTAGGTTTCCTAAACCCCATTTTTCAACCATGGCACCTTACCATTTTGATCATTCTAACCCTTGGCCTTTAGTTTAATTTATTTTACTTGCACAATTACTTACATTGCTTATTTGTAATATATATTACTTTCATAGATGTCTAGTTAGAGCCGTCTAATTGCATCAAAGGAATAAAGGATTTTATACATCTTTAATTTTAAATTGGTGACATAGGTACCCCTCTTTATAGGTATATGGATCCATTAGTCACTACCCAAACATTAGGTATCATGGGCTCTATTTAATTTA
>JARHVA010003596.1:0-77500 GCA_037957365.1 Torreya grandis | reverse complement strand
ATTTTTAAACACTTATTATTTTTAATATGGGCCTACCTATTTTGTCTGAAGTTTCCTTTTATGATATTTATGATTTGAATCATAGATTAAGGTCCAATCACCTGGCTGAAAATTCTATGATTTGATGAATTTATCATGCCATTTTATACTTTATTATCAAACTACCTTTGTGTGATGCAAAGATACTCTTTGAATGTTATCTAAGGATTTTAATTTCATGATTTTTTCTCTTTGTGATTCATAAAAATACATACCAAGTTATAAGTAAGTCCTTAGTATTTCAAGATCAAAATCTATGGGGAGAATAAACCTCTTTCCATAGACTAAATAATAAGGTGTGAACCTCATGGTTATCTTCCATGTAGTCCTATAGTGCCATGAAGCCTCTGGAAGACATTCTATATAATCATGAAGGTGTATAACTATTGTCATAATAATAATAATAATAATAATAATAATAATAATAATAATAATAATAATAATAATAATAATAATAATAATAATAATAATTCAAACTCCTTACTTGTAGCTTCAACTTGACCATTGGATTATGGAGTATCTTTATTATGAATGAACTCATACTTTTGTATGAGGGTTGTAATCAAACTAACATGAATTATGGTTATTTATCTAAGACTATCTCTCTTGGAACTCCATATCAAGTGAAGATATTCCCTTATATAAAATCTCATACATTTTCATCCCATATGTACATCAAAGATTTGAACTCTAACCATTTATTAAGGTGTCTAATACAAACTAATATATAATCCTTATTTTGAGAACATGTTTCTATACGTCCAAAAAAATCAATCCCCTAATTTTAAAAGGGATTAAAAACTATCTATGGTTAGAGAGGCATATAAATTGAACATGTGGGTTTCTCCATATGTTAAGATTTGTCATTGGTATGTATATGTAATAAAAAGGTAAATAATAACATGTTGCATCCTATCCTCTTTGATAAAAAAATTATTGCATAAGTTCATTATGACATGCTTAGAGGATATCAAAAACCTCATCCTCTTTGACACACATGCACATGATTAATTCAAGTACCATGTGAAAGATAAATCCTAAGATCCATGAGCAAGGGATGCTTTTGTCCACCAAATGGCATTTATCCCTTGGTGAAAAATATGGAATGTATCCTTCAACCAAGTAGTTATAAATATATGTAAAAAAACTAGTTTTAATAGTCAATGCAAATATATTTTCATTATGAACCAAATCATCCATTAATGGGCTATTTTCATCATATGTTAATTTAGACAATAAGTCTAAAACTAATTTATATTTTATAGACCTATACACAATAGTAATATAAAAATTGTATAATAACAACATCCATTTGATTATCCTACCACTTAATATTGGTATTTTCATTAAATATTTAATCGTATAATGATCAATATGAACAAAGACATGATAATTAATAATGCAACATTTTTATAACATACAACACCATAAGAAATTAATTTTTCATGATTATGTAGTTTAGTTTTGTTGCTTGGTTACTTTTACTAATGAATTATATAACATAGTTGAGTGACCCATATTTCTTTACAAGTAATACCCCAAGTGTTTTTTTATAGGAATAAATTTGAATGTGGAAGGGTAGATTTTAATAGGGACCTCTTATTATAGGTGTTATCATAATTAAATCTTATAGATTTTTAAATGCTTCTTGGCATGTATTATTCAACAAAAATTCATTTCTTTTCCTAATAAAATAAATATTGGAACAAATATCTTGTTGAAATATTTTATGATCCTATGGTAATATTTGACATGGCCTAGGAAACTTATATCATCTCTTTATTTTGGAGGTGTTAGTACGTTCTTTATTACTTATATTTTAGTAGGGTCCACATCTATTTATGTGGTTGAAACATGGTGTTATAATACAATAACTTAATTCATGAGCATATAACACTTATTATTATTGAATGATATATTGTTGACTTCACATCCTTGAATAATTTTTTTATGTTATTAATGGATTTAACATAGGATTTACCATAGACTGTGAAGTCATTCATGTAAGTTTACACATAGTCATGGGATAGATCAATACAAATGCTCAAGAAAACCCTTTGAAAGGTGGTAGTAGAATTAAATAACCCTAATGGGGGATTGAGTAAGCATAATTTCCCCATGGGAATGTGAATGTGGTCTTAACTTGGTTTTTAGGTGTAATCCTGGTCTAGTTGATCCACTAAAACTATCTAATAAGGAAAATTATTTCTTTCTTATAATAATTTAAGATATTGATCAATGAATGGAATAAGGAAATTATATTTCCTTGTGGAACTGTAAATATCTAAATAATCCACATAAATTTACCATTTCCCATTATTTTTTGGCACAATGACAAGTGGTGATACCAACTAGCTATCAAATATTGGGTAGTGGAAACCAACATCCAATATTTTTTGTAGTTTATTTTTTATTATTTATATAACAATAGGGTTTACCCATATTTTTGGTTTTTGAATAGGTTTACATTATTTCTTGATATTATGTGGGGTAAAGGCCTCTAATCTCATGCTAATCACATAAAATATTAATTTAATGACTGTAAAACATGGGTTGGGAGTCTAGATTGTTGTTGATGTTGAGAGGACGTCTAGGTAGTATGCCCACTTATTTAAAATAATAATGTGATAAACTATATGTTACCTATAAGAGTGCAAAGAAAAAATATTGTGGTAAGAAGTGATGTAAGGTTCTAATATCTTCCCTACGGTCTAAATATTATTTTATTGGGAAGATATTATTAATGGGAAAATATGTGAATTCTAGAATATTATCATCATATAGGCAACTTTGTAAAAAAATCATGATGTTAGAAGTGACTGTGTCTTCATCTTGATTTTTATTAAAGAGATCCATTCAATGGTAAACATATTTTTATGGGATCTTGGACATCATCTTCATCCTCTATGGAAGGATGTTGTTATAATTCAAATGAAATTTGGGTAGGTAGATATAAGATAATTTTTTTCATTATATTTCCATTATAAATTAACATATTATTTAAGATACAATTGATGAATGGATTAGATATAAATAACCAACTCCTAACTAAGATAAGATAATATAATCATAGAGTATCCTGAGGTTTTAATATCATGAAATATATCAGATACTCTACTAAATCAACTGAGATGACAAGGCCTTAAATCACCCCTTCTGGTTTGACAATTGATATATTTTCCATTTGTAAAATAATGAGGGTGTGATGAAGGCCTATAAATATTAGTTTTTACATGGTTTATTAGTCATACCATAAATGAAAGACCCTATATCTATTAGGTTATTTTTAATGAGTGTTTTATTAAAGTAAATATAAATAAATGGGTTGCTTGAGTTAGAGTATTTAGGTAAGACTATGTTTCCTAAGCATTATGTCTATGAAATGTCCAACTACTTGGATGGTTTTTAGATCATTCCTAATCCAAATAGGTTTATTGAGGAAAAAATATCATAAACCTTGGTATATATGGGGACATATTTTATATCTTGAAATAAAGGATTTTTGACACAAACATTTTAAAGTTGACTAACAAAGTCAAGTTTAGGTTTTGATTCTTATTTTTGTGATTATAGTATTTCTAGGAAAGGTTAATTATTAAATGTTTCTTGGGAATTGGACATTCTTGGTTCAAGGTTATGGTTTTTAGTATATGATTTTGGGTTAATTATGGTATTGATAACCTCTTCTATGGGCTATGATGTTATGGGTGGTATAGGATTTGGGAGTGTTCTTCTTGAATGAGGTTGTATATTATCAACTTCTAGTGAAAAGGTGGTATATGTCACAAATTTATTACTATATGTCAGTTAAAATGACTTATTATTGATTTTGGTTGCAATTTATATAGTTAATTATTTGGATTTAGGTGGAGGTAAAGTGTAGTTATTTAGAATTAATGTTGGTTATTATTATATATGTGGTTTTGATGGTTTATGTAATCCTAGATTTTAGACATGGCTAATTTTTGTGACATTGTTTTTTAATTAGTTATAAGGAGGATAAAATTGTTGATTTTGATTAAGGGGTTACATGGCTGATTTTGGGACTAGATCCAATTGGTTTGGGATTGAGATCCTTATGGTAACCAATTTTTGATTTGAAGTTGCTACTAAATTTCATGTGGTTGATAAATTAATTAAGACAAATTTGGGTTTTGAAGTGGACTTTTATTTCAAGGATTTGATGCTTTCCTATCATAACGATCAAAATTGAAAAATGAAAAATTTGATGGCTTGACTATTTTTTTGGTCTTGGAGACCATGGTTTTTTTTAGTAACATAAAAAATATGGTCCTTGTCTCATCTAATTACATTGAGATCTAATATGGTCCTTGTCTCATCTAATTACATTGAGATCTAATGCATCAAGAAATTCCTTTATTATGCTCACCACTTTTACCCAAGCAAGATGACATTTATAGTCTATTCTAGTGTTAGGGTTAATCATGGAACTTGAATAATTTATACATAGGAGGGTAATCTCATCAAATGATAGATATGATACATCTCCATTGCTCATAAGATGTGGTGCTACCATAAATTCACCATTAACATTTTTTAAGAATATTAACTTGATGGATTCCAAATTTAGTGCATTTTGTTTATAATTTTATAGGATAAACATAAACTCTCCATATAATTTTATAATGGTTTATCTTCTTTTGTAACTATCCTAAATATATCATCTCTCTAAGAGTTTCATCTTGTACAAAAATATTGATATTTAGAAAGAAATTTCTTATTCATTTCTCCCCAAGTGAAAATGGAATTTATTCTAAAACCCATAAACCATTTGAGGGATACATCCTTAAGAGTAGATGGGAATATTTTCAATTTTGATCATCCTAGTTGTAGTCATAACTATAATCTAGAACATTAAAGTCAAAGATAAATATATAAGAATCCTCACTTATCACCCTTTTAAAGTTGGGTAAGGATGATGGAGGGATATTTTTCATTGGTACAACACCTCCAATGGTGTTGATATATAATTCAAAGGTTATAACTTCATTTATGGTATTATCTCCTTGTAGGTACCTGTTGATGCTTGAATATGTATCATAGGTGCCTAGAGTGTTCAAGAACACTTCTCATTTTAGAATTCTAAGAATTTAGTACATGAGTTATAGGTTGTGATAATCCTATTATCTCTTGATGGAATAAATTCAAAGCAAGTGGAATATTTCACAATATTTATAATGTTTGGTGGTTGGGAGCCATCATGGCCAAATAGTTAATCTATGTAAAATATAAAGTATGCTATGATAAAAATGGTGAATTTTGATCAAAAACTAATATAAAGACTAATCTAAGATGAATATCTATAATTAAAATTAATCTAGAATGATCTAGTTAAAAAAAGAGCAAAAGTAAAGGTAAGGTAGAGAAGAGATGTTATTGATCTTCATTCGAAACATCATGAAAAAGTTCAAATATCATCAAGGCATGCACTTAACCAATGTATGACATGAAGTAGCATAAGCTCAAATATTATCACACATCAAGCAAACATATAAGGATGGTGTGAAATAATTCAAATAAGAACTAAGTTAACTTTAAATATTCACCCATAAAAGCAAGCATCATTATCCCAAATGCAAGAAGAGTAAGAAAATGAAATGAACTAAGAAATTTTTATTAACCTAGAATTAACACAAGTTAATAACTCTACATTCAAATGTACATGCCAAGAATTCATAAGAACCATTAAAATATGGAAGTCAAAACAAACAAGTGAGAGAGAAGCCAAGATGCCAAAAAAACAAGCAAATTTGGACAAAATTTACATAATTCCTTGCTTATATTAATTGCTCAAAAGTTACAATTGGTTTTGGCTCAAAAACTCCCCCTTTTACAATTAAAAATATTCATTTTAGATAATGCAAGAAATTATGTAGATCAGTCACATCTAATTAAAAAGGCACAAGTGTTAGGACATCTATCCTTTCTACAAATGTTCTATTATACATTAGACTTTCTCCTATGGACTGATCTATAGGCAATTTGTTTTACAAGCTGCACATGCCTTTACAAATAGAATATTCCATTGTCAAAATGTATAATGCTTAGTTACAGGAAGAATATATTAATTCAACTAATATTTAGGACCCTTTTGATACTAAAGGATCTTTATTTATTTTTGATGCTGATCTTTAATTATCTCAAGGTCGACAATTGGTTTCATGAAGAGCTCTTTCATTTGATCTACCCTTCTTAATGCCCTTTTGATGTTTCTATCTTCAGTAATATTTTCTTCTATTATTAGAATCATATCCATGACCCTACTACTATCCATCCTAAATTTCCCTTGGTTCTTTCTCCTCACTTCCTGTGTGACCAGAGTATCTCTATGCTTAAACCCCTCATTAGTGATGAGGCCTATAAAACTGAATGCAAATAGCTTGGTGCTCATGGTCCCAAGTAAGTATTCCATCTTGTTTTATAGCTACTTATCATCCTCAAAGATAATTTCTAAGTTCTTGGACCATGTGCTTAGGTTTCACAAGTATTCCCATAACTATATTTTAGATAAGCTAGGCTAATGGTTTTAAAACTAGGGATTTGATCTTCTATCAATATATTGGTCACTCTTTTATTTTATCCCTTGAATTCTGCCATCAGGTGACCAAGCTCTTTATTGTTGTATACTATTAGGTAAGGCTCCACATCTTTCTTAGGAACATCTTTACAAGTTACCATGGATATTAATTCTATTAAATTGCTCACTAACAGACTATAATTCAGCTTCTGGGTTGAATTCTCTTGTATAAGTGATAATTCAAGTTTTGGGTCATTTTTTCTTATACAAGTGACAATTCAACTTCTCTGGCTTGATTACTTCAAATATAAGGCTGAAATAGGGCCCCTGTATGTGCTTTAGTATTTTTGAAGGTTTTTACACTGCTCTAATGGTTAAAACTATTTGAACTTTGCATGAGCTTTGTTACTTAGATCCCAATTTAAATAGCTTGTTCATACCTTTACCTTGTTGTGAATTTGCAAAATTTCTTAAATTGAGTAGTCAAGCTTATATGTTTCCATCATGGCATCTTCATGGCATCCATGTGTCATTTTAATTATTCATATTTTAAAAATGACCATTTCATTTAAAAAAATTCTAGATTGATTTCACACCATTAGATCATCCTTGCATGGATCAATATAGACCATCAATCTTGATCTAAGAATTTGAATGACATTGGTTGCTTGCTACATTCCCTATAGTTATGAAACTTGTCATTTTCACATTCTCCTTGACCTTTTAACATTTGTTACACACCGTTGATCTTGATTGCATAGATCAATCATGCTCCATTGATCTTGATCTACTTATTTGTACCTTCTACTCCAAAAAACATTAATCTAAATGTGTTCATTGTCTATGTACCATTGATATTTAAAAGATGCTTGAGATTTAACATGTCACCTATAGCTATGCCACATGTCATCTTCACATTCATCTTGACTTTTCAACATTCATTACGCATCATCCTATCATCCTTATCTAATCAAAAACACTCTATTGGATCTTGATCCACTAGGTGTAATTCCATTGGATACTATGTGTTCTTTAGCTGAGATTATGACAATTTCCACTTTCTTGTTTGTCTTAGGGTGTCACTAAATTTTTTACTCAATATACATTATTGGATAAATTTGGCCTAAGAAAATGCATACCAATGATCTCGTGAAGATGCTCAAGCTTTAGCTTAAGGTTAGGGCCTTTGACTTTTTAATTTAATCCTACACTATTGATCATGATCATCTGAATAAACATAGATAATTGATCCTACAAATAAAAAATTATGTTTAAGTCAGTGCTCAGGGAACATAAAATTTAGGCTAAAATCTTAGACTAATGTTTTTATTTGTATTAATAAATATGAATAAAGATTTAGGCTAAGGTCTTAAGCTAAGTTAAAAAAATAATAAAGGGTACCCCACACATAATAATAAGACACGTCATAAAGTATTAGGACAAGGATTTTTTAGGCTAAATCTATGGACATAATAAAAGGTCTTGGTGGTTAGCTAGACCATGTGGAAATAAAAGGGACCAAGGGGGTTTGGGAAAATAAAGAGACCAAGCATAAATTTTTTTAGAATAATGTTTGATCATGTTAATAAAAATGACCAAATCTTAGGATAAAAATAGAACTAAGTACATGACATAATAAAAAGGACCTTGCATTTATTTAGACAATGCTAAGATAAAAGGGAACAAAGGGGGCTCAAGACATGAAGAACTTAGGATAAAGATTTTAGAATAAGTTCTTGGTAATGTTAATAAAAATGACTAAGACCTTAGGATAAAATATAAACTAATTTAAATTAAAGTGTTCCCAAAAAAAGAAAAAAAATCTCCCACCAAATTTGAATTCAATTCAAAGGGCATGAGCTAGGGTAATTAGAGTTAGAGTTTTAAGATGATCATACATTAATTTAAATTTATTTCAATAGACCAAAGGCAAGTAAAATATCAAATCATTATCAAATCATAAAACCCAAGCATTCTCATTCTAAATGGACTCGATTGGAGCTATGACCTAAAACATAAAGATCAAATGTTAGAAACTTTAGGCAAGGTTAAATTAGAATCATGAACAAATATGCCAACCAAATCAGGTGTGGATGATTTTCAAATAGAGATAAAGTGAAAAACACTATAATGGTACTCTAATCAGATGAATTTTCAAATTTAGAGTACACATTTACACGATTTAAGATAGGGGTCCCCATTTTTTAAAAATGGGGGTATGTTGACCTCAACAAATGGAAACTTCTGGGGGAAACATAGTAATATGTTAGAATTTAGAGACTCTCATTTAGACTAATAATTAAGGTACTTATTCCATTTGATTAGGCACTATTATTAAGAGCATTTCATGGTTAGAATAAATATTACACATGTAGAATTGGGATAAAATATCAAGACATGGCCATGTTGTGTGTGTGCTTTGATTCTAATTACCGATTACCACATGTTTTAGAGAAAAACTTCTAGGTTCATGAATTTAACCATTAACATTGACTTTCAACATGTTTGGACATTCATTAAGAACCATGATTTATCTCAAGGCTTGGGCATTGCTTTGCTACTATCCAAGCATTCATAACCCTGATAAAAATGCCTTTGGATCCACTCAAGTCCTTGATCCATTTCCATCCAAGCATCTATATCCCTAATGGATATTAAAAGAATCACCTTTGCTTATAAATATCTTGAATTTCTCAATAAGGTTCTTATTTTTTATATTTTTCATGTCATTTTGAATTTCTAGCAAAGGTCAGGAATTAGGTTAGTTAGGTTTTGGGATTTGATCAAGTGTTTGATCTTCATAAAATAATCCGTGGCTACAAAATTTGTCTCAAGAAATTAATGTTTTTTAAGTGCAAACATAATTGTATCCTAATAATCCATTATTTCACCCTACATGTGCAATCTTTCTTAAAACTAAGATTAGATTAGAACAAGTTTTATAATCTCAAGGCACAATTAACCTATTTATTATTCTTTACTAGTTCATTTAAACTATAAAATTAAGCTCATACTTCAATAATCCATGATCAACTAATGCTGATAAAACATACCAATATTCTTGAACTATGAGATTTCTTTTGAGAAATCATATAGATCTTGAGATGAGGATTGTCGAAAATGACTTATTGAAATAAAGGAGCAAAGCAGAGAAAGGGAAACACACCAAACAAAATCACACCAATAAAAATTAAGGGAAACAAACAAATAAATATATAAAAACACTATGTATAAATAAGGGATAGGAAGGAAAGAACATAAAGAAACTAACCTCACCTACCTAAACTAATAATAACTAGTCTTATAGTCATTCCATGAAGACTCCATGTGGGATAATAGAGAAATAATGCTTGAGGTATTTCCCATTGGTGGATAGTGTAAACTCTACTCCTTGTAAGTATTTCATCTTGAATGTGTTATCCCTAAGTATCTCAATAATCTATCAGGGACCTATCCAAAAAGGTGTGAACTTCCCATGTTTACCCTTAGGCTCAGATGCCCTATCCCAAAGAAGAAATAAATATCCTTATCTAAACACTTTTATCCTTGAAAATTTATCAAACCACATTTTGATTGCGGTTTGGTGTCTGCTAAAATTGGTAAAAGTTTCCTCTTTTACATTCTCCATTTATATGATGTCCAACAACCTTGAACTTGAAAATTCTTGGTACTCCTCCATGTAATCTTACATGAACCTATATGTTGGTAGCTTTGTTAGGAACCCCATAGAAGCACAATTGATTACCATGCACAAGCAACTTAAATATACGAAATTAACCAGAAGTAACAAGCAACTAGAATTCAGAAACAACACAGAATATGAGAGACAATACCTAATTGTATTAATACTCATCCAAAAAAGAATACAATAAAGAAGATGCCACTTCTTCTTCACACATCTCATAGGCTTCCCACACCTCAAGTGTACAGTAATTCTTTCCTCAAATCTCTCTCTCTTATGGTCCCAACAAACAACTCAAACACAGAGTTGGTGTACACCTCTAACCAGTCAGTATCCACTACTGCCAGTACACTAGTGCTCCACGCACTCCACAAGTGCTCCACACACTCCAAGTACTCAACATACTCCAAGTAGATCTCCCATGAACTTGAAAAAACCTGCAACTCAAATGAACTTACTTATGGAAGGAACTACCTTGCCTTCCTCTTTGCTCTCCAACTGAGTACACACCGTACTCCAAGTAGATCCCACCTGATCCTGCTCCCTGTTGTGTTGCTGTCACCTTGATTCTACTGCCACCTATAGATCAACCTATTTTTTCACACCTACAAACCTTAGACCTTGCACACATGAACACCTATAGATCAATGATCTTACTTACCATGTAGATCTCCAAATGTGGCCTTGCACACCTACTGACCAAGATCCTACATACATGAAGAATCCTTTTGATTCTCCAAACTAGCACCCACACTTGGCACTATGGCACTAGGAGGAACACACCATGCTCTCTTCACACATAGAAGGAGCTAATATTTGCTCTCTTACTCTCTAGCAAAAATTACAATACAGCCCATGAGTCTATTAAATAGATCTCATGCAAACAATAATTAGACACCTAATTACAATAATTAGATCCACAGATTCAAGTCTATAATTAGCTCTTAACATGTAAACACTCAATTCATTAACAAACTATTCATGCAATTGACAGTTCCAAAACCACACAGGTGACCGACGTCGGTCCCTGTCTGCCTGGAGGTGACTGACGCTGGCCGATCCCTGACCGACGTTGGTTGCTCTTCTCACTGGTATGACCGATGTCAGGTGATCAGACTGACATCAGTTGCTCTGCAACCCATCAACCTCTTAGCAACCTCCTTACTTATTTGCATTAGTGAAGCTTTTAGCTCCACAACCTAACAATCTCCCACTTAGAGATAAATAGCTACACTGTACATGTACTTGTACACCATCTAATCTATTTCTTGGCTTGTATCCCTCTTCAAGATCAATTCATAAGACCACCCACCACACAACCTATGGTGCACCTCCTGTCATCCAAGTAACTTGCCACATCTGAACCTACAAACCCATGTAGTGAAGTCCTGACCCTGCATAGCATGAATCCCTGCTGCTGGTCCCTCTCAGATACCTAAGAACCCACTTCCCCGAATTGGCTCCTAACTCTTTGATAGCACCCACTGCTTCGGCAAACTTAGGTTTATACCAGACCTCATGTGATTTTAGACACTGAACTATCTAGCCCTTAGTGTGCTCTAGTTTTTCATCTTGTGTATTGAACCTTATCAACACCTGATTCACATCAACTCCCACTGGAGACAAAATCAACCTGTGATCTTCCATGTCTCTCATGCCAAAAAATTTTGCTGCTCCCAAATCCTTCACGGCAAACCACTAAACTAACCTTACCCTTAGCTCAACAAAACCCTGTATGTATAAACCTACTAGCTAGCATACCATCCACATACAGTAATAGGATAATGTAGCTATCATCATCTACTTGGTAAGACAAACACAATGGTTACACTGACATTGACTAAAGCCCTGCTTTGTCATCCACCTATCAAAAACTGTACCATTGTCATGTAGCTTCCTCAAGACCATATGACCTAGACTTTAGTCTCATGTATCCATTCTCTCTATTCTTTAACCAAGGTATCCATTTAACTCAGTGATTTTCATACCAGTTGGAAACCCTACCAAATCTCCCGTTTGGTCCTGCATCCTGTTCATGCCATGCTCCCATTATTTCTTGGATCCTTCCTACTCTACAGTCAACAACTAGTATAAAGAAGAGGAACAACAAATTTGAGGCTTACTTACACTTTCAGTCCTCCCCATGGGTGTTTGAGACTCCTTGATAGCTTGATATCTACCTAAAATCTGTCTCAGTGACCGACCTCAGTCACCACACAGTCTGCACCCGACCGATGTCAATTCCATGTGACTGTCCAGGTCACCGATGTCAGTTATCCTACCAACATCGGTCTCCACCTACCTGACACCACTGACTTCTCTATTCTACACATGATTGACATCGGCACCTATCTATTTGATGTCGATTACCCTTAACCAACGTCGGTATCTGTGTATGCCTGTGAGTGATGACTTTTTACCTGCGAGCTCTCCATGGATCAAAACCCTATCCAAACCACCCTCCTCAGAGATGTCCAGCCCCATCCACTGATCTATATCCATCAACTCCTCCAAGAACACCAAGGCTTTCCAGTTCTTAAGTTTATCAAATGCATCAGTCTTCTTTTTCTTGCAATAAACACAATCCTTTCTTGTAGCAACCCACTGCTCATAGAAACCTCAGTCTATGCTCTCCAAAGCTGATCTCTTCCCTTTTGACTTAAGAACATCCATTCCCTTCTCACTTATGTGACCAAGCTTACAAAGCCACACCTGTGTAACAGAAGTGGAAATAGTAATACAAGCAAGTAGATAAAGAGTACCTACTTTATTACCACATGCTAATTCAAGTGCATCCGCTATGAGAGTTCTTGTGCATCTCTCATCACCCAAATTTCCTAAAGTAATTAGCCACATCTTCAAGACTAGGACCTGCATGACTTCCTTCAACACCCATGTGTTGGCTACCTACAATTTCAGCCGCACTTCCCCTTTGCTAATACTATGACAAGGCTCACCAACCCCTCTAATTGGGGATGCATGGAAAGAGGCAAAAAAATCTATTAACCAAGATTCAACTTTATCCAAGAAACATCTCAGAGCATCCTGTGTAGTAACACCTGTAACATCTACATCTTTAGTTCCTTCATGCTGATCTACTACCAACCAACATATTTCTTTACCTTCTCTTTCTTTCTATAAGACTGTAATTGACCATTCGTGCTTTTCAATTCCTTTATTCTTAGTGTACTTTCTTCTGCCATTGCTATACTCCCACTCAATTAGAAACCCTTGAGATTGACCTGTAACCAAACACAAAAACTACTCCCTATAACCTTAGCTCTGATACCAACTATTAGGAACCCCATAAAAGCACAATTAATTACCATGCACAAGCAACTTAAATATGCAGAATTAACCAAAAGTAACAAGCAACTAAAATTCAGAAACAACACAGAATATGAGAGACAATACCCAATTGTATTAATACTCATCCAGAAAATAATACAATAAAAAAGATGCCACTTCTTCTTCACACCTCTCAGACGCTTCCCACACCTCAAGTGTACAATAATTCTTTCCTCAAAGCTCTCTCTCTTATAGTCCCAACACACAACTCAAACACATAGTTGGTGTTCACCCCCAACCAGTCAGTATCCACTACTGCCAATACACCAGTGTTCCATGCACTCCACAAGTGCTCCATGCACTCCAAGTACTCAACGTACTCCAAGTAGATCTCCCATGAACTTGCAATAACCTGTAACTCAAATGATCTTACTTATGGAAGGAACTACCTTGCCTTCCTCTTTGCTCTCCAACTGAGTACACACCATACTCCAAGTAGATCCCACCTGATCCTACTTCCTATTGTGTTGCTATCACCTTGATTCTGCTACCACCTGTAGATCAACCTAGTTCTGCACACCTGCAAACCTTAGACCTTGCACACATGAACACCTAAAGATCAATGATCTTACTTACCATGTAGATCTCTAAACGTGGCCTTGCACACTTACTGACCAAGATCATACATACATGAAGAATCCTTCTGATTCTCCAAACCAACACCAACACTTGGCACTAAGAGGAACACACCATGCTCTCTTCACACACAGAAGGAGCTAATATTTGCTCTCTTACTCTCTAGCAAAAATTACAATACATCCCATGAGTCTATTATATAGATCTCATGCAACCAATAATTAGACACCTAATTACAATACTTAGATCTGTAGCTTCAAGTCTATAATTGGCTCTTAACATGCAAACACTCAGTTCATTAACAAACTGTTCATGCAACTGATAGTTCCAAAACTGCACAAGCGACTGACATCGGTCCTTGTCTACCTCGAGGTGACCAATGCTGGCCGATCCCTGACCAACGTCAATTGCTCTTCTCATTGTGTATGACCAACATTGACTGATCAGACCGATGTCGGTTGCTCTGCAACCCATCAACCTCTTAGTAACCTCCTTTGTTTGCATCAGTGAAGCTTTTAGCTCCACAACCTAACAAGCTTGAGGGTGATGGGGAAGATGGGTTCTTGACCACAAACTAAAAATAATGGTGATACCTTAAGAGCTTGTTTGACTCTAGTTTTATCTTCCCAAAGGGCATACTTAAGTAGCTTGTGTCATGTTATAGGTTTATTAGTTGCAAACTTTTTTATGGATTTCATCAAGTTATTATTTATTGATTTAGACTCTCCAATGACTTGAGGGTAATGGTTGGATGAGAAATTGATAATGATTCTATTATCATATGCCTATTTTCAATCATTTCAATGGATATAAAGTCTGATCCATTATCACAGACTATATTTATAAGAATCCCTAACCTTGTGCATATGTTTTCTTCTAAAAATTTGATTACCTATTTAGTTTTACATTATTTGGTTTCCATTGCTTTAGTCCATATAATTTAGTAGTCAGTAGTAGTCAGAACATACTTATGAACATCAAAATAATTAGGGTTAATAACCCCCAAAAAAATCTAGTCCCCTTTGGGAAAAGGGTTTATCAATCACTACTAGCTTTAGTGGCATAGCTACCTTAGGATATTTAGTGTTGAAGACTTGACATGAGTGCCACTCTATCACATGCTTATGAGCATCATTGAATATAGTAGGTTATTAATAATCAGATCTAAGGATATTATGTTTTGTTATCCTTCTAAATGGATGTCTACTTCCTAACTTTTCATGGAAGGTGATCATGATCTCAACTTCTTCACTCTTAAAGATACATCTCAAGTAAATGCCTTTAAAGTTATTCCTATACAAAATTCCATCCTTGATGAAAAAATGAGTTACCTTGAGCCTTAGAGCTCTTATTTATTCTTTACTTAACCCTAAAAGATAATAACCATTCATTAGTAAGTGGACAATGGGGTCATACCAATCATTGGGTCTAAAAATTTGTTTCTCTACCTATATAGAACTTATCTTGGGATTAGTATTGTAAATAAACTAAATTAAACATTGGTACCATACCAATTTTTTAATCTTCATCTTTAGATCATATTCTTGGAGTATAGACATCAACTTACTTCTCTATTTTCCTAGTTCATTTTGACTTAGCATGAGCTTAGTTGTAGGGTTTGGTAAGATTGTATGGACCTTATTCCTAAAAATATAATGCCTAAAATTTTTCACCACCTTGACCAAAACACATGCTTGTTTGTCAATCAAAGAGTAGTTTAACTCAAAAATTTTAATGTTAGTGCTCATAAAAGTTATTGGATGGTCACATCCATCTATCTTATGAGTTAGAATTGCAACTATTATATGATCTAAAGAAAAGGAGTAAATATAAAAATATATAGGAAACTCTAGAATTATCAGTATAGGGGCTTGTCCAATTGCCTCTTTGATGTCTCTACAAGCCTTCTTTGTCTCTTCATTCCAAGTAATGTTATCATCTTTATTTAACATGCCATTCAAAGGTCTCACTATTTATGTAAAACCAGAAATAAAATTCCTCATAAATTTGATTTTACCATAGAATGAATTCAATTCCTTCCTACTATTAGGGGGCCCTATCTTAGATATTGAATCTACTCTATCAGGGTCTATAGAGATTCCCTCCTTAGTGATAACATGTCCTAATAATTTTCCCTCAGAAACATAAAAAAATTCTTTAGGTTGAGAGAAATCCCATACCTTTTGCATTGTTCAAATACCTTTTGTAGGTGCATAATATTATCCTCCCTATTTTTAGAAAATATAGTCAGATCATCCATGCATATGATAATGCATTTACCTACAAGATCTTGGAAAACATGATCCATAACCCATTGGAAGGTGGCTCCTACATTTATAAGTCCAAGTGGCATTATTTTTTAGGAAAAGGTGTGCCACTTAATAGTAAATAAAGTTTTCATCTTGTCTTATTGGTTTATTATCACCTAATTATATCCTAAAAATCCATCAAGAAAAGACATCATGAAATATCTAGAAACAATTTAGATTACTTGGTCAAGATAAGGTAGGGGTAATTATATTTCTCAAATGCTCTATTTAGATTTCTAAATTTAATGCACAGTTTGATTTCACCATTTTTCTTCCTAACTGGTACTAAGTTAAGTACCCAAGTGGAGTGCCTAATGGGAAACATAATCTTGGCATCTAAGAGCTTCTTAACCTCTTTGTATATTAGTGGTTCTAAGACTAGGTTGATAGGCCTTTACTTTTATTTGAAAAGTTTGTAGTTTTCCTTCAAAGGTATGGTATGTGTTATAACCTTTAGATCAAAGATATTTAGGTCATCATAAGACCATGCTATGATATCTTTATATTTGGTTAAAAATTATTTTGATCTTTTGTACTCAATGCTTATACAACCTATATCAATATTAACCAGCTGAGGTGGACCTTGAAGTCCAAGATCAATTGCATTATAATCTTTCCCCCTTACTTTGGGAATATTGGTAGCCTAAAATAATTTTTAAAAATCAAAGAGTCTCTCTAAGGATATCATGCCTTTGGGGATCTTATTGTGATTCAACTGAATGACCTTGCCATCAAGCTTTCCTTCAACTTCATCATCATCAATATTATTTTCGCTAGCTTCATCAATGATGTGACCCTCAAATACTCCTAAACTAATCATGAAGTCTCTGATTTGATGATGATCATCACTAAATACCTACAAGTGGTTGACATTATCTGGTATTGAGGAAAATGAGATGAATTCCATTGTAAGGCTTTGTAACTTGGAACTTTGATCAGGCATGAGGTTGGCTATAACTGAAACAAGTTCATCAGTAGCATTGTTTCCTTCCCTAGGGATTTTGAAAGCATCAAAACATTCAATTAATTACCACACTCTAAATTTATATTTCTTAATATAAGACAACTTGTATTTATATTTACTCTTGACCTAATTAACCACTAGTTTAAAATCACCAAAAACTAATAGTTCTTTGGCCTCGTGTTTGATTATAAATTGTGATATGAGAATAAGTGCTTCATACTCAGCTAAATTATTGGTGCATGAGAATTGGAGTTTTTAAGAATCACTATGTTATTTCCCAATGGGATTGAGTAATATTATTCCTACTCCAAAACTTGATTTACATCTAACACCATTAAAATAAAGCTTTCATAATCCAGACATAGCATGAGAAGTTTTAGAGTTACACACCTTTGTGGTTTCAAGAGTGTAAACACCAATATTTGAGTTAACCATGTTGACCCTATCATTGATTGAATTATATTAAGTGATCGTATGATTCAATTTATGCTCTCTTTCTATCTTGATTTGGCTAGGTACTCCATTCTAAGGTAACCAAATATGTGAACAATCTGTTGACATATAACCATTCAAGCTCCTACTCTAGTATCTATTCAACAACATCCCATAAGCATCAGGAATGTCCACCACTTGGATATCAATGAATTGTTAGATCCTTGGTTCAGAAGCAATCTTCATGTGAACATTCAATAATCCACCAATCACTTTGACTCTTGATTATCTAATTGAGTTACAATCCTATCATATTTAATGGGAGTCAAACCTAATTGCTCACAAATACCTTTAGGCATATTATTTGTAGATGCACTAGAATCTAACAAGAAATTGTGTACATTCTTACTAAATATCCTAACTATAATTAGGAAAGGGGGAACATCTTCTTTATTTTTGTAAATTACAACATTAACATGTGCAAACTTTTGAGACCTACCTAGCTTCTTAGATAAAGATTCTAATAATAGATCCCTTTGTTCTATAATCTAAGTTAAATCATGCAAGGTAATGTTAGCTTTGATATTTTTCATATCCTCTACTATATTGTATCTAGTCTTATTAGAATAATTAGATTCATTAGTATTATGCTTAGATGTACTTACCATAGGAGGATCTAGATTATTTTCTAAGGTAGTATCAAGAGGAGTGTCAAAGTTATTTGGAGAAGTTGAAGTGGTCAATGGTTGCTTTTGTTCTCTATTTCTTAGAGGATAAGTCTTCTTCAATTTTTTTTGAAAAGCATGAATCTCTTCAAGAATATCCTTAGGCTCATTTTCCTGTTGGAAAAGGAACTCAAATGTATCCACCATGAGAGTTAAACTAGATGATCTAGATGACCTTGAAGAGCTAGATATCCCTGCATGATAATAATTATTAGGGACAACTTCAAAAGTATCTAACTCTTCTTGAAAGGCTTCAAAAGCATTACAAAATTCAACATAGTCTATTTTTTCATGAGTAGAAGTGCAATGAACTCTATAATAGTTAGGTAAAACAATATTAGTAAGATTTATATCAAGCACATTCTTGCTAGTAGATGACTCATTATTCTTGTTATTATGGTAACTATCATTATAAAATCTATTTGGGGTCCTATTAAACCTTTGAAAGGAGAAATTCCTACCATAACTCTCTCTAGTATTACCTACTTCTTTTTACAACTAAAGGAAGTCAGTGCTAATATTTTGAACCATTTTGAGGATAGAGTCATTCTCATTCGTTGGTGCCTCATAATTATGAACTTGAGTATTAGAATTAAATTTAGGTATTAAATCTTTTTGATCTTGTGGGTGAGATCTATTAACAACATTATTCTAGAATCCTAAGTTTTGAGTAGGATGTGTATGACTCAAGGGTAGTTGGTTCAAGACTAAAAGTTTGTTTAGGATAGGCACATTTTGGTTGACATTAGGAATGACATTCAGAATAGGTAAATGTAGATTGACATTGAGAATGGAGTATGCCAATTTCCCTTAGGGTTGCATTTAGTCATTAATGATCATAGCCTTGGCATAAGCTAAAGCTAATGTATTCATGGGACCAATAGCTCTCTTTATAAACACATAAGTCATGGGATCCAAGGCATATTTATAGACTTATAACACTATAACCTCATTAAGTCTATAAGGAGCTATGGTCCTAATGAACATCTTTTATAATATAGCATTGAAGGCTCTTATAGGCTCATTTGCATCTCTTTTCATTATGGTGAAATATTGGTATAAGACACAAGGACTAATTATTTTACCAAATTAATCAATGAAAACATTATTAAAATTAACCTAATTAGTAATGTAGTCTTTAAGAAGGTTTAAAAACTATTCATATGCAACATATTTGAAAGTAAAAGTAAATAGTTTACATACTACATCTTCATGAGTTACATTCAATAATCTTAAAGTAGCTTTGAAAATCTTAATGTGTTCTTCAATGGTTATAATGCCATTAGGACTAAATGTTGGCAAATAATTTTTAGGATTATGAGGAAGGTCATGTACCACACCTAGCACATTGATTTAAGAACCACCTAGCCAAGCCATACCTTGATAGGGATCGAATGTACGAGCACCCTAAATTGGTGAAGTTGGGAAAGATTTTGAAGGTCTGCACTTACCTTTGTCTCACCTAACTTTCCTATGAACTTCTAATTAAATCAAAGGTCATCTAGTCTTTAAACATGACCTTATCCTAATTCTTGGTACTTCTAGCTTGTGGGCTTTGAATCTTGTTTGAAATATGATGTGTCAATCTTATCTTTGTAGGGAACAATGATTAGACTTGTACATTAAGCAATTTTTTTAAATATTTATATAAAGGATGATAAAGGACAAAAATCTTTAACCAAGATCAAATATGTATGAAAACACATAAATATGATTGATCTTTACATGTTTAAGCTCAAATAAACTCAAATTTATAATGGATCTATCAATATTTGATCAAAACAACTATTGCTAACCTCAAACCTATCGATATGACAAAGCTTAAGCAATTTTTATCATAATTAAGCATATAACTTCAAATAAAATTTATATTTATCTAAAAGAAGCAAAAACATTGGTCTAAGACCATAAAGATCAATGATCTTTACACAATTGAGCAAATAATGACACAATCATGCAAAGATTACACAAATATTTGAACACAATTCATAATAATGAGCAAAGATACATCAAATATACAAATATCTAATTGGCCCTCCTTATATCACTAGTGAACCCCCTCCTGTTGATGCTTGAATATGTATTATAGGTTACTAGAGTATTCAAGAAAACTTCTCATTTTAGAATTCTAAGAATTTAATGCATGATTTGAAATTTATGATAATCTTGTTATCTATTGATGGAATAGAGACAAATCAAGTGGACTGTTTCATAATATTTATAATTTTTGGTGGTTGGGATCCATTATGGACAAATAGTTAGTCTATGCAGATATGAAGTATGTTATGCTAAGAACAATTAATTGTGGTCAATAACTAATGTAAAGACTAATTTAAGATGAATATTTACAATGAAAATTAAGATAGAGTGATCTGGTTAAAAAAAGAGAAAAAAGAAAGGTAAGGTAGAGAAGAGATGTTGTCTATATTCATTCCAAACATCATGGCAAAGTTCAAATATCATCTAGGCAAGCACTTAACCAATGTATGACATGAATTAGCATAAGCTCAAATCCTATCACACATCAGGAAAATATCTAAATATGGTGTGAAATAATGCAAATAAGAACTAAGTTAACATTAAGATTCACCCTAACAAGCAAATAACATTAGCCAAAATTTAAGAAGAATAAGAAAATGAAATGAGCATAAACAATTTCAATTAACCTAGCATTGGCACAAGTTAACAATTCTGCATTCAAATGTACACACAAGGAATTCATAAGAACTATTAAAATATAGAATTCAGAACAAACAAGTGAGAGAGAAGCCAAGATGGAAAAAGACAAGCAAATTTGGACAACTTTTTATAATTCCTTGCTTATATTAATTGCTCAAAAGTTATAATTAGTTTTGGCTAAAAAACTCCCCTTATTTTATAATTAATAATAATCATTTTATAGAATGCAAGGAATTATGTCAGTTAGTCATATCCAATTATAAATTTACAAGTTCTAAGATAATTATCCTTTATACAAATGTTCTAGAATACACTAGACTTTCTCCTATGGACTGATCTATAGGCAATGTGTTTTACAAGCTACACATGCATTTACAAATAGAATATTATATTTTCAAACTATACAATGCTTAGATATAGGAAGAATATTATTAATTCAACTAATCTTTGGGACCCTTTTGATATTTAAGGATCTTCCTTTCTCTCTAATGATGCTCCTCAATTAGCTCAAGGTTAATGATTGATTTCATGAAGAGCTCTTTCATTTAATATGATAAGCTCTTGTGGTTTTTATCTACCCTTATTAATTCCCTTTTAATTTTTATGTCCAATAATATTTTATTATATTATTAGAATCATATCCATGACCCTACTATTGACCATCCTAAATTTCCCTTGGTTTTTGCTCCTTACTTCTTGTGTAACCAGGGTAGCTCTATGCTTAAACTACTCATTAGTGATAAGGCCTATGGAGATGAATGAAGTTGGCTTGGTGATCATGGTCACAAATAATTTTTTCATCACATTTTCTAGTTGCTTTTCATCCTTAAGGAGACTTTCCAAGTTCCCAGACCAGGTGTTCAGGCTTTACAAGTAGTCCCATAACTGTATTTTAGATGAGCTAGGCTAATGGTTTTAAAACTAGGGATTTGATCTTTCATCAAGATGCTAGTCAACTCTTTCATTTTATCTCTTAAATTCTACCATTAGGTGAATAAGATATTTTTTGTTGTATCTTATTGGGTAAGTTTCCACATCTTTCCTAAGAATGTCTTTGAGAACTACCATGGCCTTGAATTCTATCAAATTGCTCACTAGTGGACTATAATTCAACTTCTAGGTTGAATTCTCTTGTACAGGGGACAATTCAACTTCTCTATCTTGAATATGGCGAATACAAGGCCAAATTAGGGATTTTGTATGTGCTTAGGGATTTTTGAAGGTTTTTTACAATGCTCTAATGGTGTCAATTATCTAAACTTTACATGAGCTTCATTACTTAGATCCCAATTTAGATCACCTATTCATACCTTTGCCTTGCTATAAATCTATAAAATCTCTTAAACTAATTGGTCTAGCTTATTTTTCTTGACCAAGGTATATCTATGGCATCCATGTGGAATTTTCATGGCATTTTTCTCATTCATATTTTAAAAAGGACTACTACCTTTTAAAAAATTCTCACTTGATTTTGCACCATTGGATCATCCTTACACGAATCAATGTGGACCATTGATCTTTATCCAAGAACATGAACGCCATTTACTTCTCATTACATTCCCTATGGTTATGAAACTTGTCACTTCTGTATTCACCTTGAATTTTCAATGTTTGCTATGCACTATTGATATCGATTACATGGATCAATTATGCTCTATTGATCTTGATATACTTATTTTTACCTTCCATTCCATGGACCATTGACCTAAATGTGTATGCTCATCTATGTATCATATATTTTTAAAAGATGATTTATATTTAAATTGTGACATACATCTATGCTACATGTTGCCTTCACATTCATCTTGAATTTTAAACATTCATTATGTATTGTTCAATCATCTTTTTCTAATTTAATGCACTCCTTTAGATCTTGTTCCACCAGGTCAAATAACATTGGATATTTTGTGTTCTTTGGCTAAGATTGTGACACTTATCACCTTCTTGTTTTTCCTAAGACTCCATTGAATTTTTGACTCAATATACATCATTGGATCAATCTCACTCAATCAAACACGTACCATTAATCTCATGAAGATGCTCAAGATTTAGCTTAGGGTCAAGGTCTTTGACTTTTCAATTTTGATCCTACACTGTTGATCTCGATTATCTGGGAAAACATCGATCATTGATCCTATGAATAAAAAATGGCATTTAAGTCAGTGCTCGAGGAATATAAAACTTAAGCTAAATTCTTAGACTAATGTTTTTATTTGTATTAATAAATATAAATAAAGCTTTATGTTAAGATCTTAAGATAAGTTAGAAAAATAATAAAGGGGACCCTACACATAATAACAAGACACAACTTAAAGTCTTAGGACAAGGCTTTTTTAGGCTAAGCCTATATAAAAAAAAAGTCCTAGTGGTTAGATAGACCATGTGGAAATAAAGGGACTAAGGGGTCTTAGGAAACTAAAGAGACTAAGAATAAAATATTTTTAGACTAAGGTTTGGTCATGTTAATAAACATGACTAAACCTTAGGATAAAAATAGAACTAAGTTCATGGCATAATAAAAGGGACCCCACATTTTGTTAGACCATGCTAAGATAAAAGGAAACAAAGGGGGATCAAGATGTGAAGAACTTAGGATAAATATTTTAGACTAAGGTCTTAGTCATGTTAATAAACATGACTAGGACCTTAGGATAAAATATAAAATAAGTCAAATTAAAGTGTTCTTGTGAAAATTTAAATAAAAGTTCCTATCAAATTTGAATTCAATTTAAAGGGCATGAGATAGGGTAACTAGAGTCAGGGTTTTAAGATGATTAGACATGAATTAAAATTGATTCCAACAGAACAAAGGCTAGTAAAATATCAAATCATAAAACCTAGACATGCTCATTCCAAATGGACTCCATTAGATCTATGATTTGAAACATAAAGATCAAATGTTAGCAACTTTAGGCAAGTTTAAATCAGAATAATGAACAAATATGACAACCAAATTACGTGTGGATGATCTTTAAATAGATATAAATTGAAAACCACTATAATGGTATTATGATTAGATGAATTTTCAAATTTAGGGTACGCATTTTCACAATTTAAGACAAGGATCCCCATTTTGTAAAAATGGGGTTATGTTGACCTCAACCGTACCCCATGATATTCTAAACTATCTATATACCATAAACATCCATAAGCCACTCTTCAAAAATATTATCAATTTTTTTAGCCTGAGGTGAGTAATGGATGGTAATATTAAGATATTATAAAGGAAAAGATAATATTATATCTAGAGGTGATGGAGTGGAGATATTTGAAAATGATTTTGGGACTTAAATATCTCTTCTTGATTAATTGGTTTAACTAGTTTCACTTGCTTAACAAGTATTACAGTTTGAAAATTACATTTTGAGTTTAAAATTGATTTTAAATATCTTTTGGTAAGGATGCTAGGTGAGGGTGGAGGGATATGATTACATTATTATTTATAACATGGTATATATATGGGAATTATTTTCAATGCCTATAAGATATTATTTTCATGGGTACGAGGTTTCTCCTATTCTCTTCCTTCAGAATATCTTACCAATCCAAACAATGACTCTTCTACTACTTATTATCATGAAATTAATGTGGTTATTGTAAAATGATTAAGGGTGTTATTCTATAGCTTGTATTTGTTAAAGGTGGTATTTCTTTTCTCATAACCAAGTTTAACCATCTAGGCAAGAATATCCCTAGATGGTCTCTTCGCATATAATTTAACTGCTTCTGTTTCTATTTTTTCTATACCCTTCCCTATATACATTATTTTTAAGTATAATTTTTATTTTTATTTTAAATGCCAAATTTGACATATTGACTAAAAATATTACAAATTTGACATAATAAAGCAATAATTGTAATCTTAGAAACTAGGAAATCTAATCTAGAAAGTGTGAAATGTAGTTTATAAATCAAGAAATGTAATTTAATATAATATATAAAGAATTAAATGTAATTTAGAAGTAAGGAAAAACTAATTTATAAAAACAATAAATTTGGTCTATGAAAGAAATAAATATAATCACCATTCTAAGGTCCTAATGTTTGACACCCCCTCAAAAATGAAGCCAAAATAACAATCAAAATAAATTCACCAATTAAAATTGACATAAAAAATATTGCGTAAACATGATATATATAATTAATATGGGTATCCACTTAGTTATTATAAATTCTACCTCACTAATTGTCAACCTAAAGATGTAAGTTTTTCAAGGTGTTGGCACTATGTGTGCAACATTAGTCACTTTTGATGATTGGGGTACTAATGTTGCATATATAAAACACAATTTTTTTGAGTTAAATTAACAAACTTATAGGAAATTTTAAATTATAGAAATAATTTTTTGTAGAAATGAATTGCAAGAAAAGAACTGAGTTATTGTTTTATATTTTTAAAAGCTTCCCACACCAGGATGAAAGTGTTTATATGAAATTGAAATACACTAGTATAAGAAAACAAATTACTTATACTTATCAATTTAATATGCATACACAAGACTAAAATTAAAGTAATAAAAAAAATAGAAACAAATAAACTAATTAATGAATGGGATTTTCACCATAGATCCTTATGAGTGGGATCTCATCAATTAGACTATGTTTGTAATCCCTTATTTGGCTACACTTGATTTTACTTAAAATAAAAATAATTATATTAACTATACTTGTAGAAATAAAAATATTACTATGATAGATTACAAATTAAATCACAATAGTTTTGAGATTAATATTACTTTCTCTTTCTCTTCTTTAGCTTCTATTTTTTGTTGCATCCTTATTAAATATAGAATATAGGTTTTATTTTAAACTTACAATATTATGAGGTGTAATAGAAGATATAAATTAACCAATGTAAATAATATAAGGTAATAAGATGAAAAACAACATTACATTTTTGTAACTATTTAGGATAAATAATCCAATGGATAAAATATATAGTTAGATAGATTTAAAATCAAATTTTACTTTCCCTATAAGTTGCGATGCATGTTGTTATTTAAACCATGGAGGTTATCCATTCATATCTACTAAATAATGATGTAATTATTAAGATCAAACATAAAATTTATGTTATGGGTGATCTCCCAGTTGCTATGGGTGCACTATAAAAGCTATAGGTGATTCCCAATTTGGTTTGCCTAGTTGTTTTGGGTTCTCTATTTGCTCATTGTTACCCTTTAGGATCTAAATTTGATTGATTATTAATCATAATAAGAAGAGAACACTATTTTATTCATGTGTAAACATTTTAAACACAAAATACCACATATATAAACAAAATATTCATTAAGTGTTTATAATGATAGAAAAGACATAAAGAGGATAGTTTGGTATATATATAATTTTATAAATATGGGGTCAAAAGGGAAGAATTTAAGGGGGAAATTTTGGTCAATTATTAGACTCATCACACCCCCCAATTTAAATTTTTTCTAGTCCTCAAGTAGCTTAAAATATTATCAATATTTTAGTACATGGCTCTCTAAATTAAAAAGGTTTAGATGAACCCTTCTTGTTTATCATAAAACCCATGATTATTTTATATTCTCTTCCATATAATAGTCTTATAAACATCATATATATGTTATTATCCTATCCAATAAAGAATTGGAAACTATAAAATGGGAGGATGAAAGTTTATTTCCAACCACTGAAATTTTTATTTCCATGATATATTAATGTACTTAGTGACTCTGCCAAGTGCTATCCTAAAATTATATTTTTGTCTCAAGTTCAGGTGTAATATCAATATTTATTTTAATTTAGGAGGTAAATACTTAATGTATGGACCAACAATTTTAAGTATTGATTCTAATTGTGTACATATCCTTTATAACATAATGGATCCATCACCATGTCCTTCATTAGTGTCACCTAATCTTATGCTATATTTTAAGAGTCCATAGCTTCTCATATCACCATCAATCTATAATTATTTTCATTCAAATCATATGATGTCATTTATTCACACCTATTTTTCTCATTAATAAAATATGATGAAAAAGATTTAAGCAACACATTTCCCATATACAAATTGAGATTCCACTCAATGTCATAATTTAAATCATAATCATGTAGGTATAACTCATAAAGTTGATTCCACATCTCTATAAAACTTATAAAATAAATATTAAATAAGAGATGAGGGTTATTTGCTGTGGTAGGGAGACCACTATATAGTTGCATATGTTGAAACTTAAAACATTGGTCTTCAAGTTAAAGAGAGTATACTCTTATAGGAGGCCTACATTACACCATTTGTATAGTTAGTTTGTTCATCTCTTCCACCCTTTAACTTAATCTATACCTCTTTCAATTTGTGTTTCATCATTTTTATTTATTTACTCATTTTTTTATATGAAATATACCATTGTACTCATAAATCCTAAATCTTAAAGTCTCTATTTATAAACTTCTCATCTTTATTGGGTCCATTAGTATGTGTTGTTATGATACTATAGATTATATTAAATGTTTGTTTGAATTCCAAATTAATAAAATGAAGTCTTAACCAATGATAAAAAAGATGTCATATTTATATCAATAATGTCTAAATTACATACCTATGTACCTTTAGTAGTTATGATATAATTTTGTGCTACTATTATAATCAACTCTAATATTGATGGTAAGGTTTGCATATGGATCTTTGCTACTATAGGAAATGTGAAAGTATGATCAAATTCTACTTCCACTAGTGACTTAAGGTGTGCAGTTTATTCTTTAGCAATCCTTATTAATACATCCAATCCATCTTATTTGTTTTCTAGTTAACTAATGCATTTATTGAGATGATCAGTCTATTATCTTAAAACTAAATATTCATGATTTTATATTATTTCCTCAATAAATTAATTAGGGATTGGTGATTGTGTCCCTAGATTATTATCTCCTATAATTATTTTTATTCTTCCATTTCTTGTCTTGCTTATTTAGGATCATGACCCCAGTTCCCCATTTTTTCAAAGAAATCAAACCCTAAACTCATTGAAGTGAATTATTTGTCCTATTTACTACTATATGATTGTTTATCCATAATTTTAGATTCTTATGCATCTTTGATTGACACTTAAATTTCAAGATGGATGACTATAGAGGTCATGGGCTTATTTTTATCTAATATCCTTAATTTGATTTGTTATGATCACCTTAAAGGAATAAATTATGAAGGGTATTTATGTTTCTTTCTTAGTATTTAGGATGATGGTTCACCCTCTAACCTTCTCACCATAATTAATTACATTTCATTCACTTGATATTATGGTGAGAAAGGGAATGTTATTAGTTTCCTACTTCATCTTTGCCTATTAGGTTTTTTAGTAAGCATATTTTCCTCTTAAAATTCTTATGGTACCCTTATTATAGTAAAAAATTAATCCTGGGACACATAGGGCCTTTAATCCCTTAAATATTTTTGAATAATCAATTGAATCAAATAATGACGGGATAGATATTGTGGTATCCCTTTCTACCTTCTTCCTATCATCTTTATCAATATTTTAATAAAAAAATTGAGTAAATTCACCAACCTATTGTTTCTTAAATGAATGTGAAACATAAAGTGTAAAATGTAAAATAATGATAGCCTACATTCACATTTAAGGTATCAATTGATGAAGGTGCAACTTTAGATCATAACGTGGGTGATGATAGATGAGTTTTTTCCTAGAAAAATAAGGTTAATTTATCCCTTAGATCAAAACTCATATCTTGTCATTTCAAGGTGTGTTCTCTCCAGCCATCTTTATCCCATCATTTTTAAGTTAATTACCTATGTCAATAGTTTTTTAGTGAGGACAATGTGTAATCATTTGATGGTGGATATGTCATTAGTAAATTTTATTTACATTTTTTTGTCCTTATTGATCGAATCTCACTAATTTTCCAACATCATTGAGCCACCTTGCATGTCAAAATATAGACACTATATTAGGTTTACTCTTTAAATTTGTATGATTTTATGGATCTCTCCTTACTAAAACACCACCTTTTTTATTAGTTTTCTTCAACTATAAATAAAAATGTCTTGGTATGATGTTGTAGGTTGTGAATCTTGGCACAAATGAGGGATAATTGGGAGGTTGGTTATATTTTTAGTGACACTTTTACATATTTTCCCTATCACATTCAATCATGATGCCCATGTAACATTAATGGTAGGGTAGATATCCCACCTAACCATCATGTCACTTTCCCCTAAGTTACTTTAAATGATTGAAAGTAAATTATGAGGTTATCATAGCACAAGTGGGATGGATATCGAAAAGGCATGATTAAACACTTGCCAAAATGAAAGTGATGTCATGAAAGAAAATTTATCAAAAATTGTTTAGGTCGTGGATAACAATTTGATTATCAAGGTACTCATGTTTAATTACTAATATATATATATATATATATATATATATATATATATATATATATATATAATATTAGTAATTAAACATGAGTAGGTATTAAAAACTAATATTATTACCATTTTTTTCCTTAATGTTTCATAGTTAAAATTATTAAAATGATAAGTTAGATTCAACTTGAAAGTTAAAATTTGATTCAAGTCAAAACTGTGTCAAATTTCAAAGATGGATCGAAGTTGTATGAGTTTGTAAAAATTAAAGTCTAAATGGTTTAAGGTTAAAAATATAATAAAAACTATATAATTAAATGCAAAACATGACTTACATGCCCAAGAGGTTACGCTTGCCTAACCTCCTAGGCATGTGGATAAGGGTAAATATCTCACCTTGATAACACACATACATTCCTACAACATGTCACAACCATAGTTTCATAACATTTTATCCCCATAAGTAAGGTAGGCACATGGCCATAATGGATAACATTTACCGATATTATGCACCTACCACTTTCTTGACCTATAGGGCATATGGGATAAGGGGACACATCCTACCTTGATAACACACTTACCATTATTTCCATGTGTCATACCCATAGTTTTAGAATATATTATCCCCATGGGAAATGTAGGCACATGTACATGACCAAGAATTTTGACTGATACTATGTGACTACCACATTTGTATACCTATGACATCCCTACTGTGAGATACTATGACATGTACGCACAGCATATTTACCACCCTTACCACCTATATCAATACTTTCATGCCTGATTCCACTCATTTTCACTTTAATATCATCAATTATATTTATTTTGTTCCTCCATACACCAAAACTCTACCATCCCATCATTTACCCATACTAAATCCAAATTTTACCCAAGTAAAATAAAAATATTCATCTTTATTATCACTCCATAGTTAAATAGGTTTCATCACGTGTAGCTATTGCTTCAATAACTTCTTAATCACATATAATATTGTGGTTTCTAAGGAACACCAAAGTTTTAGTATGATCCTATAAAATCTATAGGGCGAATTAACAGTGACAAAAATAATTTCATAACCACCATATTATACTTTACACAACCTCATAACAATATTCTCCCACTAAACCCTTGTAATAATCTCAAAGCACTAGCTAAGGTTGCATAATGTATCACTATTTCAACCAATATTAAGTGTAAATTCCTAAGTTATGAGCCTATAACCACCCTAGAAAGTGATGTCTCTAAAATATAGTATTCAATGATTGGATGTGTTAATATAGAATAATTTCATAGAATAATTGATAACATATCAGTTATACTTATGGGTCACATCTTGGAAATAAGTGACCATATTTAAGCATTCATATTTATAATTTTGATGTAGTTTATGGATTTAGTAGTAGCATGTGCAAAATACTACAATGCATAAATAAGGGAGGTAAGATATGTAGGGGATGTTCTAGTGGATAAAATTTATGTAGAGGCCATTAATGTCATAATTCATATTCAAAAAATTAACTCATATTCTAATATGAGTGTGAAATTTGGGCAAACATTCTAGCATAAGGATATAGACAAAGATATCATTGTTATAAACAATAACTTGTTAAAGACAAAATGGAAAGGAATCTCCAAACTACATAAGAATTTAACCATATTTTAATTTGTGTAAGATATCTTAGATATGATCACCTTATATAAAAGGATGGTATCCAATGAATATAATAAATATTTTCATCCTTGTATGTCTCTCCCCATGTGCATCATTTCTAGTAGTAAGCAGTTCATTGATTGAGGGAGTATGAAGTGATCCACTTCATGACTTAATATTTGGTATAAACTCTTGTTTCTCAAAATTTAGACCATGACCTCACACTGTTATGAAATCTAGGGTTGGATACAAGAGTATATGAGCTATTCCCTCATATAACATTGGAACAAGGTGTATACACATAATATTTTTCACTTTATCGTTTACCAAAACTTTCTATATGATTTCATGCCTAATAGGGTGCAATGATAAATGGGTGGGTAGGATTGTGGTGATTCTCAAAATATGTTGATTTATATCATGATTACACCATTATTACTATTAGTTTAACCTCCTTAGATTGTCCTACCATTTACATCTTCCATCTTGTATTTGTTCATTTGCATTAGTTTTTATATATAAAAAAATTGGACTAGATGATACAATTTTTATTTCCATATACCATTCCTCTATTTTATTTTACATACCAATAGAGTTTTGAGTATGTCTTCTAACATCTATACTATATGGGCCTAGATACCATTTTATGTTAGTCAATTTTTTTCACTTTATCGGCTAAGCCAATACTATCATATTAGAGTTTATGGTTGGTTTTGCACATTACATTAGAATATATATGGGTCATATTTCATTAATATAATTTTATATACACTTTATTTACTTTGATTTCATTATTACTTCCTCCTTAAGCCATATTTGGAGGAGTTGTTCTCTAGAACCTTATCTTGAAGATGTTTATCTTATGGTGTCTTTGAAGCTTAATAAGAGTCATTAGGAGTCCTATCCAAGGATTTATTAGGTATTTATCTAAAAATTTGATTTACTCAACCAAAAACATCTCTTATAAATATCCACTTGAGCCAAGGAAGAGATTGATGCTCAACGATTCCACTCCAAGGTAAGTATTTCTAATCCTATATTATTTCCTTTATTTACTTAGCATATAGATTTTACTTATTGTTTAGAGAATGAATGTATTATATTATTGTCTAGGTTATCTATACATTTAATGAAGTGGGTATGGTTATATGATTGTTTATATTTTTCATATTTCATTTTAGGTTGTCTGGACTCCCATATGGTTGACCATGACACCTTTCCCCTAGCTTACTTTATTTTACTTTCATACTTAAAATCATTTACTTTAATTGAGAAAATACTTTCATAAAGGCCTACTGAGAGCTATATTCTTGAGTCATAGGCTTAGGTTTTGGAACCCTTTTCTCTTAACACTTGTGATAAATGTAACCCAATAATATATCTATGAATTTCATTCGTCATTACCTAGATAAACTACGTATTATATGATTTATTTGATAGACCTTATTCGAGTCTAATTCTAATGAAATATGATATTTTTAGCTTAATCCTAGCATGGGCATACATTCTAGTGAACCTAACATGAATCCTATCACACCTTTGGCTAAATCAAATTCATGTTCTTCTTAAATTATAACAAATGCATCAAATAGTTTAATAAATTTTTCTATCTATTTATCAATGGTATTGGTCATTCCAATATTATTTTATATTCTTTCCATCTCATAAACTTATCTGTATCCACTAACACCACGTATTTACCAAATTATATTAGCATAATAAATACAATCTATTTTTAAAAACTCATTAAATAACTATATCATACAATCCCATAATATCAATTTCCTATAGCCAACATTTTCATCAAATTTTCTCAACCACCATTCTAAGAAAATCCAAATGGAATAATTATCCTATTCCTTTTCTCATGGCTAGGATCTCAATGTATTCTTGTAAATTATGATGATATTTATAGTTAGAGATAAGATTATTAATATGGTATTGTATTTGATGAATATTCGTATAAGGATCTTAATGATATCACTTTTGACACCTCTAGCATTGGATAAGACCTCCATGATAATATTCATCCTTATGACCCTTATGATCCTTATGATAGGGGTGAAGACCCCAATGTTTGAATATATGGTTCTCTAATTTAGGATGATGAATATGAACACCCTTATCATCATACCTTCACCAATTATTACATGGCTTAAAATAAATATCATGATTCTCATACCTATGATGATGATTTTGATGGAGATGAAGACCATAACATGATATCAAATCTTCCCATAGATGATACATATTATGATTTTCACATACCAACAAATAAAACAATTTTAATAATGGTTATCTTAATTTATACCAACCCTATACCCAACTCTATTTATCCTTAGAAGGGTGAGTCATCAAACCTCGTCTCACATCCAACCAATTATTTCTAGTTCATTATTTTATGAGGAATACCTAATTCATATGCTTACCAAATTATATGTTATAGCTGATTATGATCCTTTTATCTTGTATGAATATTCATAAATATCATAATTAAATCTATATTAAATTACCAACAAAATTATTTATTTACAACAATATCATCCATGCCGTAAAATGTGTCAATATAGTTATTTTTCCTCTAGTCAAATACATCAGCCATGACCTAAAATGTGATGATATAGTTATTTTTATTTAATAAAACTACATTGGTCATGACCCAAAATGTTTTGACATAGTTATTTTAGCTCTAGCTAACTACATTAACTATGATATACAATGTGTCAATACAATTCTCTCTATTTCACCTAATTGCATCACCTATTACCCAAAATATGTTGTTACAGTTCCTTTTAATTCTCTAGACTGTACCCAATTATCCATTAGAGTCCATTTCAATCTTATATCATCATAAAACTATATTAAACTATCTAATAATATTTGTTTTTGTCCTATTATATTATCTAAATGGATTGATCTAGTCAATAAACTTCATTTCAATAATGTTTCATTACACTCTATCAACTTAGATGATATAATCAATTTTAGTTTTAATTCTCTAGATTTAATTTTCCTAGACAATAATGTACCTCAAAAAACATTATCACCTCCAATTATCCTTACATTTCCTTATATTCCACATTTTCTATTATAACACTAACTTACATAGATTTTTACATCATTCATAGGCCTGCCAATCTTATGTTGGGGATCAACCAACAATAGATTACACTTATGAAAGCAATAAACACGGAAATAAATCAGATAGACAAGTAACTAGAATGATAAATACAAGAACAAGAGATACAAGAAACCACCCTGAAAACTTGTATTAACAAACTCTTTACAAAAGGAATACAATTGAAGAAACTTCTTTCTTCCACACCTCTCCTAGATGTATAGATCTCTCACTAGATCTCTATTCCTCAAGAGCTCTCTCTCTCAAGAATAATCAACTCCAACAAACTTGGATTGATTCAATTCTGTACTGTTCTTCAACATTCACATACAATGAACTACTACAATAATTCACACAAAGCTAAGAAGATCTAATTCTACATATAGAATTAGGAGACTTGAGCATGCACTTACAACAAATAGTTAAGCCACTTGAACAAGGGCTCTAAAAATAATATTACTAATAATAGAGACGTGAGCTTAAGACTACAACTTAAACTCATCATGCAAACACTCGCTTCTGTCCTCGGAAATAGCATTCTGGATGCACAGGTAATCGACGCCGGTTCTTGCTGCTTGCCTGTGACCGCCGTCAGCCAACCCACTGCCAATGCCGGTGCCTCTGCAACTGCACCTGGCCGATGTCAGTTTTGCCTGACCGATGTCGGTGACTGTGTAGACCCGAACCTGTTAAAGTGTGCTCCTTGGTGAAGCTTTTAGCTCCACACCCTAACAATCTCCCACTTGGAGATAAATAGCTGCACCAGTACCTATACAGCAATATCTTCTAGCTCCTCCATCTTCAACTCAATCATGAAGACCAACATAAGTTGAATGAAGATTCAACTTCTCCTTTGTAACTGGCTTGGTTAACATATCAGCAGGATTCCTATCTGTATGGATCTTCTCTAGCTTCAACTCACCATCTTCCAATACCTATCGTATGAAATGGTACCTTAGCTGTATATGCTTTGTTCTTGAATGAAAAGCTGAATTCTTAGCCAAATGGATTGCACTCTGACTGTCACTATACAATTTGCAACTCTCATGCTCCCTACCAAGCTCATCCATGAACTGTGTCATCCATATCATCTCTTTACTAGCCTCTGTGGCTGTAATATACTCTGCTTCTGTAGTTGACAAGGCAACAACCTTCTGCAACTTAGATATCTAGCTAACTGCCATTCCACCTATAGTGAAAACATAACCTGTAGTGCTCCTCCTGCCATCCAAATCACCTACCATATCTGAATCTACATAACCATGTAGAGAAGTATCTGAACCTCCATAGCACAAGTGCCTACTGCTGGTTCCTCTCAGATATCTAAGGATCCACTGAACTACTTTCCAATGTTCCTTACCTAGATTGGCCATATACTTACTTACCACTCCCACTGCTTGGGAAATATCTGGTCTAGTACACACCATTGCATACATCAAACTCGCTACTGCGGAAGAATATGGAACTTTACTCATGTACTCTACCTCATCATGTGAATTAGGACATTGTTCTTTACTCAACTTAAAATGTCTAGCCAAAGGTGTGCTTACCGATTTAACATCCTGCATATTGAACCGTTTCAACAGCTTGTCCACATAATCTTCTTGAGACAATATCAACCTATGATTTTTCCTGTCTCTCTTAATGCTCATGCCAAGGATTTTCTTTGCTGCTCCCAAATCCTTCATAGCAAACATTTGAGCTAATTTCACCTTAAGCTCAGAGATATCTTACATGTGTGATCCTGCAACCAACATATCATCTACATACAACATTAGAATAATATATCTACCATTATCAAATCTCTTGAAATACACACAATGGTCAGATTGGCACCTACTGTAGCCATGCTCAGTCATGAACCTGTCAAATTTTAAGTACCATTGCCTAGGAGCTTGCTTGAGGCCATATAAGCTTTTCTTCAATCTGCACACTAACTTCTCCTTACCCTTGACCTCAAAGCCTTCCAGCTATTCCATATAAATTTCCTCATCCAAATCTCCATGAAGAAACACTGTCTTAACATCTAGCTGCTCAAGATGCAAATCCTCAAAAGCAACCAAAGACAATACAACCCTTATAAAAGTCATTTTAACAATAGGAGAAAAAATCTCACCAAAGTCGATACCTGGCTTTTGTGTAAATCCTTTTACCACCAATCTGGCCTTCTATCTCATCTGTCCATTCTCACCTTCTTTCAACCTGTAGGTCCATCTGTTCTTCAGTGTCCTCTTACCTGCTGGCAACTCAACCAAATCCCATGTTTGGTTCTCTCTTAAGGACTCCATCTCCTTAACCATGCCACGCTCCCACTGACTCTTGGACTCCACTTGTATTACTTCTTCAAAACTCTCTGGTTCTCCACCATCAGTTAGCAATAAATAAAATAAAGAAGGAGAATATCTAATTGGAGGCTTACTCACCCTTTCTGACCTCCTGATGGGTGTCTGAGACTCATTCAAAACACGCTGTCCACCCAAATTCTCTGATAGTGACCGACCTCAGTCACCTCCAGACCTGTTACTGGCTGATGTTGGTTCTACCTGATCGATCTTGGTGCCTGTCCTATCGACGTCAGTCTCTGTATGGCCGACGCTAATTTTTGTACTGCCGATGCTGGTTCCTACTCTACCGACGTCGATCTCTGTGTTTTCCTGCAAGTGATTATTTCTTTTTCCTGCAAGCTCATATTGGACCTTCACCTCGTCCAATTCACCATTGCTCTGCCCAGATTGATTCAGCTTCCTTAGCTGATCACAAAACATCACTCTTTCATTGAAAACAACATCATGGCTCCTAATTACCTTGTTAGTTTCTAGATTCCACAATCTGTAACTAAAATCATCTAAGCCATAGCCAATAAATGTGCACCTCATAGACCTAGCATCAAGCTTTTTTCTATTTTCTTTATCTATGTGCACAAAGGCTTCACAACTAAAAACTTTGAGATATGAGAGATCTACCTTTTTCCCTATCCATGCCTCTTCTGGAATACCACCATCTAGAGCTATAGAGGGTCCTCTATTAATCAAGTATACTACAGTGTCAACAGCTTGTGCCCAAAACTGTAAGGGTAAACCATCATGCAATCTCATACACCTTGCACGCTCCATTATTATCCTGTTCATCCTTTCAGCAATTCCATTCTACTGAGGTGTCCTTGGAACCATCCTTTGCCTGTGGATTCCATGCATATAACAATAATCTCTGAACTTATAACTGCAGAACTCACTGCCATTGTTAGATCTCAGGCACTTCAATCTTTTACATGTTTCATTCTCAACCATAGCTTTCCAAATCTTGAAAGTCTCAAATACATCAGATTTTCTCCTAATACAATAGATCCATACCTTCCTTGTAGCATCATCTATGAAAGATACATAGTACTATGATCCTCTAATAGAAGCAACCTGAGCCGGTCCCCACATGTCTATGTGAACAAGCTGTAACTTATGCCTCTTCTTAGTAGACCCAGTCTTGAGAAAACTAACCCTTTTCTATTTTCCAAATACACAGTGCTCACAAAACTCTAGATTTATGCCTTTTAAATCTGAAAGCATACCTTTGGACTTAAGAATTGACATCCCCTTTTCACTCATGTGGCCAAGCCTTGAGTGCCACAATTTAGCATCCACATCTGAAATAGATAATACAGAAGGAGATTTGTTAGTAACACAATTACACAAATAGAGAGTAACTTCTCTCTTACCTCTGGCCATAACAAGTGCACCCTTGGTCACCTTCCAAGATTCTACTGTGAGAGTTACTGTACAACCCTCATCCCCTAACTTTCCTGCAGAAATCAAATTTCTCTTCAAGCTAGGAACATGCATCACATCTCTCAACACCCATGTGTTGCTATTCTACATCTTCAGCTGCACTTTACCTTTGCCAATTATTTTACAGGGTTCGTCATCCCCTAGATACACTATTCCAAAATCTCCATGGATATAGTCACTAAAATATTCCCTATTAGGGGTAGCATGAAAAGATGCGCCAGAATCTAACACCCAAGATTCTGTATTATTATGCAGAGAGAAAATTAAAGCATCTTGTGCAATACCTGCAACCTTGGCTTCTTCCTTTCCTTCGTGCTGATTGTCCTCCTTAGGCTTTGACCAACAATCTCTGCTTATGTGCCCAATCTTTCCATAATTCCAGCATTGTGGCTTCCTGCCATTCCTGGATTTGGATCTTCCTCTCACCTTATACTTAGATCTTGATCTCCTCTTGATCTTATCTTTCTGCCTCCCCCTGCTCTCAAAACTTAAAGCGTTCCCAGATGTCTCTTTTGTGCTTTTCCTGTGTATTTCCTCATTCAAGATAACACTAACAACATCTTCTACTTTCAAAATATTTGATGCAGATGCAGTATTACTTACTGCCGTTACTAAGCCATGGCAACTTTCAGGCAAAGAACATAATATTAAAAGAGCTTTTATTTCATCATCAAACACTATATTGATTGAACTTAATTGATTCGCAATTCCATTGAAATCATTCAGATGAGTAGAAATAGATCCACCTTCATTCATATGCAAATTAAATAACTGCTTCATAAGATATACCTTATTAGAAGCTGAGGGTTTTTCATACAAATTTGCTAACGTAGTCATCAACTCTACCATAGACTTTGCCTGTGATAAATTAGATATCACAGTGGATGCTAGACTCAGTCTTATAGACCCCAGAGCCTTTTTGTCAAGAACTTCCCATTCTTCATCCTCCATGTCTTTGGGCTTCTTTGCAACCCCACCTAACAGTAAGTAGAGATCTTTCTGATACAGATAATCCTCTATCTACATTTTCCAATGTTGGTAATATTTACCATTGAAAATTTCCATTCTCAGTTTACTTTCATCTGCCATTGCTTCTCCCACTCAAATAGAAATCCCTACAGAAACCCCTATGAGAACCTGTAATCAATACACACTACACAGATTTGAACCACCTGTTAGTGAACCTGAGCTCTGATACCACTTGTTAGGGATCAACCAACAATAGATTACACTTATGAAAGCAATAAACGCGAAAATAAATTAGATAGACAAGTAACTAGAATGATAAACAACAAGAACAAGAGATACAAGAAACCACCCTGAAAACTTGTATTAACAAACTCTTTACAAAAGGAATACAATTGAAGAAACTTCTTTCTTCCACACCTCTCCTAGATGTATAGATCTCTCACTAGATCTCTATTCCTCAAGAGCTCTCTCTCTCTCAAGAATAATCAACTCCAACAAACCTGGATTGATTCAATTCTATACTGTTCTTCAACATTCACATACAATGAACTACTACAATAATTCACACAAAGCTAAGAAGATCTAATTCTACATATAGAATTAGGAGACTTGAGCATGCACTTACAACAAATAGCTAAGCCACTTGAACAAGGGCTCTAAAAATAATATTACTAATAATAGAGACGCGAGCTTAAGACTACAACTTAAACTCATCATGCAACAACTCGCTTCTATCCTCAGAAATAGCATTCTAGACGCACAGGTAACCGACGCCAATTCCTGCTGCTTGCTTATGACCGCCGTTGGCTGACCCACTACCGACGCCGGCATCTCTGCAACTGCGCCTGGCCGACGTTGGTTCTGCCTGACCGACGCCGACGACTGTGTAGACCCGAACCTGTTAAAGTGGGCTCCTTGGTGAAGCTTTTAGCTCCACACCCTAACATCTTAAGCTTAAATCCAATTCACCTATATCCCATAGGCTAGGCAATATTTTGATTACAATCCTCTTATTATCACACATGTTCGGTCATCTTATGATTTTCATCATTTTATTACTACACATATTGGGGCACTTTATGTTACCTATATTTTAGAATTTGGGGGATCTTGTGATGCCCATCCTTGATTTTATACATGATTTTAGGGCATCTTACAATGCTCATTATCATTATATTTGTTTTTTGATCTCTAATCCTTACCATGATGTAACAATAAATAACCTTTCACATCTTACAAACAAATGGATATAGGTCTAATAAAATGAGATAAATATGATTGCATTTTACATGATCTTCTTTGATGTAGTCATTAGCATAGATTTTTATTTTTTATTGTCTCATGTTTCTTTACTTTTATACATTTCATTTAATTTCACTTATTTTGGGATGATTTATTATACCATATATTCATTTTTAGTTATTTGGTATTTTTACTTTCAGCCTTTGATCCATTTGAGGATATTAGGTATCACCTTCATGTTTTATATAATTTTTACTCACAACATTGCTTCTTTTTTGGTTATATGGTTTTTAAAAAATTTTGGCCTTATATTCCCTTATGGTTATTAGGTATCAATTTTGAGTTTTTTTATTAGTATTACTTTCAAAATTTATTCCTTTTTAGGTTATTTGGTATTTTTACATTTGGTATATGTTTTTGTTGTAGACCTTATGTATCACCTTTAGATTTTCACATTCATCACATTTTTATCATTTTTTCCTAAGTATCCTTATGATTATTTTTACCTTATTTAATTTTACCATGTTTGGGGATGACTATTAATTTCCCTTGATTTTTTGATTACTACTAATTTCACTAATGCTTATTCCATATATCTTGTAGGTTAGTACGACTTCCCTAGTGACACGACTATCATATCATAGCCCCATTCCTTTTGAATCATTAAGATTAATTATAATCATATTCATAATTTTATAATAAAAATTTACATGGGTGGATCTTCCATGATCCCCATTTATCCTTTCTTTTTTTCACTTGAGGCACACATAGGTTAGTTTTAAGATTGCACACTTACATGTGGGAAAGTCTAGGAGTCTTTATGCATAATGGTATTTGGGTTCTCCCTTATATAATCCAATCATAATGTCCCTTGTGTTTTCTACATATAACACTGATGCTTAGTATTCAAAATCTAGATAGAGGAGTAATAGAAAAAGTCAAAATAATTACTATCAAAATAATATAAAAATGCAAATTACAACACAAAATTTAGATCACACTAAAAGACATGATGTTTATTTACCACATCTCCTATCTTATTGAAAATAAAACTCCATATTTATCCTCATGATATATCTTAGGTTCATTTGGGTGTGTAAATATGGGTAGGAGGTTTTATATCACATCATTATATCTTCTTACATTTTAGTGCCACCTAATTTATCACACAAGTACCCAATATTCACAATAGGTTGACAACTCTATAAGTGGTATTGAGTAGTGGAGAACATGTTTTAGAAAGGTAAGAACATATAAATTTCATACATGTATTATTTATGGGATGATCTATGCAATTAAATTTTTAACCCAAACTTTGCATTCACTAGTTGGAGTGTCCTAGGTACTTGAAGTTGATAGTTCTTAACCTTTCCCACTTGTCTAAAATGTCTAATTACCACTAAGGATTTCCACATCACCCATGTAGTGACTCACATTAATTATTTACACCATATCTTCCCTCATATCCCTTTGATGGATATCTCTTTTAGCTGATCACATCTATATCGAATTATTAGCCTGCCTACTTCAATGATAATTTAATTTGCGATTTGTAGTGTAATACCTCAAGAATAAAACAAGATCTTCCTAAAAAACACCCATCACCTTTTCTATCCACAACATCTCATTGTCATATATGTCATGTGTTTAGGTGGTTGTGATTTCTTGCATAAAATTGTATAGTAAACATTAAGTTTGAGTTGTCATTCCTTAAAGTTTTTTGTTTTCCATATTATACATCAAACTCTTGTTCAATTTTTGTGTAATTCACTCATTTTTCATAGGAAATTTTAAATGCGTACATATTTTTATTTATGTTTGAATTGACATGATTATCTTAAAATTTTAATCATGTTTTAATTTTAGTCATTTATGTTTTATTCATGTTTCATTTCACATGTTTTTATTACATGAGATTATAGTCTTTACTTACATTTTTTTATTATTACATTGATATTTAATTTACTTATAATGTTTTACATATGTCATCTTCTTGTTATGTGTTTTACATTCATATTTGTCATTTATTTCATTATATTTCACATATTTTATTTTTATACTTAATTATGATGACATTTTTCATAACTTATCTTTTGTTATTTTTGACCATGCATTTGCTCACATTTGATAAAAATGAATAAAACATCCATCATCATACTTAGCACTATCATTCCATTTTTTTTAGTTATTTCCTACGAGATTCCCTTCCTTTTTTTTCATGTCTTTGTTTCCATATGTCCTTTCAAAAATAAAAATAAGACCTAAAATATTGGTGAGATAGAGAATTTTTAGGTGATAACATAATATACTTTAAATTTTTTATAATTATTTCTTAATTTTTTAGGTCTACCTCTAGTTCTGCATGTTGGGTGCCTTACATCACCTATGATATTTGAAACATTTTAAATGATTTTCAAGGTAAGCGAAGGTATGTGATTTTATTTTATTTAATTTTAGTTCTTTCCTCTCAGTTATATTTTTGTGTTGTTATGTTCTTTACCAAATCACCATCTCATGTTACACTATTTTGACATATGATGAGATTTGGGTGGGGAATATGTATACACTTAATATTTTTCACTTTGTCATTTACTAACACTTTATATTACAACCACTTGTTGATAATCAATTTATCCAATTACATACCTTAAAGGGTGCACTAGGAAATGGGTGGGTAGGCTCATGGTGTTTTTTTAGATATGTTGCTATTACAACATGATTACACCATTATTACTATAATTCTAGCCCCATTAGAGTGTCATGCCATTTAATTATTCCATCTTTTCCATGTTTAGTTGTATTATATTCTCTATATCCTATGGCATCAGTCTATCTAATATAATATATTTAGTGTATTTTACCCTTCATATATTTTATTATCCAAATTGATATAGTTATGATCTTATCTTATGACATATGCTCTATATCAGCATGGATAATACATTGTATGTCAGTTGACTTATTTCAACTATATGCATTGGCTCAAAACCATTATATTAGAGTTAAATATTGGTTTTGGATATCATATTAGTATATATATGGGTCATACTTAATTCATATCATATCATATATTCTTTATTTTCTCTACTTTTACCTACACTTAGGACCTAAATCATATTTGGAGGAGTTTTGGTCTAGAACCTTATCTTAAATGAGCTTATCTTATGGTGTCTTTAAAGTTTAAAAGGAGTAGTCATTGGGATTACTATCTAAGGATATCTTAGGTCTTTTTCTAACCATTTGAATTCTTCAACCCACAACATCTCTTGAAAAGTTCCACTTAAGCTAAGGGATCAATTTATGCTCAATAGGTCCAGTCTAAGGTAGGATTTCTAACCATATACTCTTTCATTTATTTAATTGGTAGATATATTTTGTTTATTTCTTGTTACTTAGTGAATTAATGTGTTTTCATCCTTGTCTAGGTTATCTCTACATTGAATGAAGTTTGTGTGCCTATAGGATTATTTATACTTACTATACTTTATTTTAGGTTGCATAGATGCCCATTTAGTTGATCATAGAACATTCCCCATAGTTTAGTTTAATTTAATTTCATACTCAAAATACATTATTTTACTTGCACAATTACTTTCATGGAGGTCTAGTGAGAGATACATCTTTGTGTATAGGCTTAGGATTTGAAATCCTTTGCTATTGACATTTATGAAATAGGAAGCCATTTGCTATATCTCTGCAATTCATTGGTAATTACCCCAAAAAACAAGTATCATAGGTTGTATTTGATTTACCTTATCTGAGTTAGAGCCTATTAAGATAAGGTATTAGTAGGCTAATCCTATCCCATTCACACATTCTAGTACATACCTTATCTATCATGCTCTTATTTGATTTATGTGGAATTCACATATCTTACATAGGAAATTTTACATGCATATTTTTATTTATGTATGAATTGGCCTGCTTGTATTACATTTTATTTTAGTCATTTATGTTCTATTCATGTTTGAATTGACATGTTTTTCTTACATGAGATACATTATTTACTTACATATTTTATTTGATTTGTCTTACACTGATATTTCATTTCCTTACAATGTTTTACATATATCATATTTTTGTGACATGTTTTACAATTTTTTTTATCATTTAATTCATCAAATTTCACATATTTTGTTTATATAATTAATTTAAAATTAAAATTTCATTACTTAAATTTTGTTTTTTTTTACCATGAATTTTATCACATTTGCTATAAAATTATAAAAAAAATTATCATCATACTTAACATTATTATTGATTTTTTTTTAGTTATTTAACATAATATTCCCTTCTTTTTTTTTCCCACATATTTGTTTATTTTGGTCCTTTTCACAATCTGAAGGAAGCCTTAGAATTATAGTGAGAGAAATTTTAGGTGCTAACAAAATATATTTACAAAAAAATGGAATTTTATATTATTTTTTAGGTCTACCTCTCACTCTTCATGTGGTGTACCTTTCATAGCCTATGAAATTTGTAGCATGATTTAAAATTAATAAGGTAAGTGATGGCGTGTTTTTTTATTTTATGTACTTTCATTTATTTCATGTAAGCCATGTTTTTGTGTTTCTAAGTTTTTTCCAAAACCACCATCCAATGTTACACTATTGTGACATGTGATGAGCTTTGGGTGGGGCATATGTATACACATAATATTTTTTCACTTTGTCATTTACATATGCTTTCTTATGAAAAGACTTATTGAGCATTGATATCCTTGAGTGAATTCCTTAAAAGGTGTATCGATAAAAGGAGTGGGTAGGATAATGGTTCTTTATGAGATATTTTTCTACTATATCATGATTACATCATTCTTACTATAATTTTGGCCTCCTTAGAGTGTCCTACCATATACCTCTTCCATATTATCCCTATTTAGTTATGTTAACTTCATCCTAAATCATCAACCTAATCAATACCTTATGTATAGTGCCTTTTTATAATTATTATAATGTATTATATAACCTACTATAATTATGAGCCTACCTTCTAATATCTATATTGTATTATCTTAGATGCAAAAATTATGTGCCAGATAAATTCTTTCAAATGTACCAGTCAAGCCTCTATTTTTGGCTTATATTTTAGGGTTGGTTTTGTGTGTTGGATCAGTATATAGAGGTGTCATATTTCATTCATATCATATCTTATATACTCTATTTGCTTTGATTTTATTTTCTCTTCAACCCTAGGGCATTTGGAGGATTTGTTATTTAGAACCTCATATTGAATAATCTTGCCTTATGGTGTCTTTGAAGCTCAATAAAAAGAGTCATTGGGAGTCCTTATTGAGGATATCTTAGGTATTGATCCAACCGGTTGAAATCCAACCATTTGAAATATTCAACCCAAAACATCTATTGTAAAATCTCCACTTGAGCCAAAGGGGATATTGATTCATGATGTGTTAACTTTAAGGTAAGTATTAATATCCCTATACTCTATTATTTATTTACTTAGTAGATAGATGTTACTTATTTTTTATTGAATTATTATGGGTGTATCCTTGTCTGGGTTCTCTCTACTTTGAATGAATCTAATGTGGTAATAGGTTTGTTTATACTTTCTATATTTCATTTTAGGTTTCTTATACCCCCATTTGGTTGGCCATAACACCTTCCACCTAGTTTAGTTTACTTTACTTGCATAATTAAAATCATTTAATTTAATTTCACAATTAATTTCATAAAGGTCTAGGGAGTACTACATCCTTTTGTCATATGCTTATGCTTTGTAACCTTTTCCTCTTGAAATTTATAATTTAGGAAATCTTTGCTATATTTGAAGATTTCATTGGTCATTACCTAGAAAAATAAAGTATTATTTGATCTATTTTATTTACCTTAATTGAGTTTTAGTCTATTGAGATAATATAGTTGTATGTCAATCTTAGCCCATGCATGTAAAAATATAAAAACTCTTCATAAGTTTGAATAATGAATTCACCACTAGGGTACTAACAATACTAAGGGAATACTAGGGAAGTAGGATTTCAAAAGAAGGAATCAAGCTAGTGTATTTATATGGAATCCATTTCATCCAAATCTATAAATTATCATATATAATATATTTAGTTTTTTAAGGGTTTTGTTAAGGATTAAAATTTACATTAGGTAGTTTACTTTGGTAAATAGTAATTATACTATTACCTAAGTTAGATTATATTGTTTGGTATGTTATTATTGTGAATAACAACAATAATATATGGGTATATATTATATATAGTTTGTAAGTTATTTATTGAGTGATTGTAGGGATAGAACACTCAACAATAGGATATATGTTTCCTATATATTTGTATGAGGTCACTCATATTATTAAGTGTGTGAAGTATAATATTATTGATTTTTATTATCACCTATGTATTTGGCTCTCCCACTACTATGTAACTCTAGTCTTTCCCAATATTTGGTATCAAAGTAGAAGGTTCTAATGGTGTAATAAATGTGTAGGGGTATCCCTTGAGTATCACCCCATTAGATGTATTATAGCCATTGGCAAAGCTAGGTGCAAAAATAGAGGTAAAAACTAAATTCTTTGAGTATTAGAAGTGATATTATCATTAGGAAAAGGTGTCTGAAGGAGAAATATGATGTCAAAGTGGTATTTTCAAATTATATTTTTTGTTCTTAATATTAGTACACTGATCTATCAATCTCTTATCCACTGCTCACTTTATGAAATTTATATGTACACCATGAATACTTGATAATATCTACCAACAAAAGTATATCAAGTCATTGATGTTTGCCTATAATTATTATTATTTCATATATTGTCCATGTTCTATATCTATGTGGATTCCAATAAGTTGTAAAATCATTCTTTCTATCATTTTCCACTAGTTTAATCATGATTGCATGTAAATTTATTGTGTTAGAATTAATCTTAATGGATTATGTACTTTGAACAACAAGTTCTTCCAATTGGTTGCATTGATTGCCTCCAAGGTCGAAGTTACATTTAAAGCATGGATTGATCCCCAAAAAATTAAGGAGCTTACTATGAGAATCCATGAAATGTCATATAACTTTGATAATGAGATCTTAACTCAAACCTCAAGTTGATGTCAATGAGTTTAGAGTTTGATGCATTATGATAGTTTGTTTTAGTTTTTTTATAGTGCATCATAATAAGCATTATTTTCATTATAGTTTGGTTAATTATATTTTAGATTATAGCATGTCAATTTTTGATATAAGCCTTGACTCTTAGTTTAATATTTAGGCCTTTATGAATTTATAAATCAAAATATATTAAAGTATATCGAATGCATCATATTTTATGATTTGAGTATTGATCAGAAATTATGAGTCCATAGATATGCAATAACAAGTCCATAGATTTGCAATCTCGAGTTCGTAGATTTGAAATCACAAGTCCATAGAAATCCCACATGAAGAGGGATAATTTTTTGGTAATATCATTCCCTAGCCACATGGGAGAAACCAGACACTTTATTGAGCCACATAGCTTGTGATCCATATGCCACATCCCAAAAACATGAGAAAAGACATGCCAAGTCAAAGCTCAAAATTTGGTTATGAAAATTGTTCTAATTTAGATTTTTAGTAGTGGCATACTATAGAGCTCATTGAGAGATTTCTGATGCATTTTTTGGAATGTAAATCTGAGTTTGGGAGCTCCTGTTATGGCCATTTGAAGATTGGTCAAAAAATGGCACTTGTGACATTTGGCACATGTTTCAAGGTGGTTTCAACATTTGGACCTATCAGAGGTTGACACTTGGAAAATTATAAGGTTTGAAAAAAAAATCATTCGATGACATGTAACATCATCAACATGCCATGTGGTAGCATGAGATAAGCTCGTTGAGCAAGGTGGCGAGTTTGGTGGAAAGACCAAGTCCAACGGCGCATTATCCAATGGTGGTCAAGTCTTAGCACCAAGTCTCCCACAAAAGGGGGAATTGAAATGTTTAAGGAGGTGCTTAATCTTTTTAAAAAGCATGCAAACTATTAAGTGTAGCCCATGTGGGACAAAACATAAAGTCTAAGTGCCAAAAAACAAGGAGAAGGCCAATTCAAACCAAGTAAAAGTGCCTAAAAAGGTGGGAGGTGGTTTTGAACCTTTGACCTACCACCTAAAAGGTTAATGCCTTGACCACTTCAGCCATAGAGGTTGAAGTGTTATAAAAGAGACTAATTTCTACTTGAATAAACACAAGAAGCTGACTGTGTATTGGAGATTATAGACCTGATTACAATATTTGGTCATTTTAGAGCCCTTAGAGGCCAAATCAGAGCTCAAAGTAAAATACAAAGTTGTTTATAATTCTGATATGCTCTATGTAGTATATTCATTTTCCCATTTTGGAGAATTAGTGATGTCATTTTGAGCTATAAAAGTTTCCAATTTTGATTTCGAGAAGCCTCTCCATGTGATTTGGGAAGGTGAAGGACGTGCTGAGTCAGCCAAGGTCTTTCGAAGGTCTGATCACTATTATTGAAAAGAGATATGATCTTTTGTTATTTGTAAGTATTATTTGGCTTGTAAATTTAGCAATAATTAATAGATCAGTTCAATACGAACTCGAGGATGTAAGAATTTTTGAACCCCGTAAACATTTTTGTGTTTTGATCTTTGAATTCAGTTTTGCATTTAATATTTAGTTAATTTTTATAGATTATAATTCAGATTTTAATCAAAATGAAAAAATTACTCATTTGATCATTTACAAGAAATTGGATAAAATCAAGAATTTGAAAAATCTGACGGTTTCAATGGAAAATTGATGTGATATATCAATTCACCTTTATTTTAGTTTTGAAACTTGGTTTAGATTAGATTTTCATTAGTTTTTTTAATCATTACAACATCTTATAAGTTGAGAAATTTAAAATCCATACTTTTAAAATTTCACTTAGAGTTTATCAGTGGAGTTTACGGATCAAGTTGGTATCAGAGCAGTTAGAAAGCTAGGTTAACTTCTGATTGAGTTTTGACAGTTGCTTTCAGTTTATTGGTTATCCATATCACTTGATTAGATTGTAGTGTGTAGTTGTGGAATCAGTGTGTTTATAAGAAACCATGGGCAAGTTGTCACACAAAGCCAAGATGGAAGAGATTGAAAGCAACAATAGCTAGACTTAGGATGAGAATGCATTCCTGAGATGCAAGCTCTATTCCCTTGAAGAGCAAATTACAAGTTTAAAATCAGAGCTCAAATCCAAGGATGAGGTCTTGATTAGATTACAATGTGGTGAGTGTGAAAAGGTAAAACCTTCAACTTCAGATGTAGAAATGATGAATGAGTGCAGTGTAAGTTTTTCACCATACGTATCTTCATCTTCTTCTACCATTTCAGATTCAAATTCTAGTAATATTATTTTTGGTGATTTTAAAAGATACACTAAGGGAATAGGATCTAAATTGTTGTTTAAAATGGGTTATAATGGAGGAGGACTTGGTAGATATAGCCAAGGTATATCTAACCCAATTCAGGTTGAGCATAGACCTTTTCATGCAGGTTTGGGTTATACTATTGTGTAGGTGGATGATGGAGAAGTTTCTTCCATGGCTAAAGGAAGATGAGCTTCCAATAGAAAAGATTCTAGGCCAATAATTCAAAGGTGTAAAGGTAAAAGAGGTATTGAGATTCCACCTCTTGATTCTTACACTAAATCTTCTAATCTAATTGATATATTTAAGAAGTTTGGATATAATGTATAGAAGATAATGCAATCATTTTCATGCACTTTTTGTGGGATGAATAACCATAGTGCTAAGACTTGTTGGAAACAAAATGCTTTGTTGAATCAAATTGCATGTTTGAAAGACCATTCTCATGTTAATTTGGGAATTGGCAAAAGGGGACCCTCACCTAAGAAGGATGTTTGCACTCATTGTAAAGTGAGTGGACATAGGATTGACAGATGTTTTAAGCTTCATGCATCTTCACATTCAAGTAATGTTAGAACTAAGATGATTTACAAACCTCTCACTAAGGTTAATGAAGCTAATTCAATCCATAATGTAGTTAACAATACAACCTAGGATAAGGTAAAACCTGCAAGTGAAAATCTATTAAAGAGGTTAAGTCAATAATATGCAATTGATAATGAATCCACAGAGACAATCAATTTCACTAGGAAGAAAGAAATGGTTAAGTGGACTATCAGTACATTCTTTTTACAAAGCATGGTTAAGAATTCACCTAAGGAATGAATAAGCTTTGATAGGTGTAGATTAGAGTTGGTGGGAACACTTCAAGATAGGTTTATCATATGAAGTTTTTCAATTCTCACTTTTTGATAACTCTAAGATTTTGATCTCCAATTTATGCTGTGTGAGTTGTCTAGAGGACTTGAACTCATTTGATCAGTTGGAGATAATAGCAGAATGCATGTTGTAGGTTGAGTTGATTCCTTACAACACTTATTTGACTGATATTTTGAATATATCTATTTTTGACACATGGATGTATAGATGCATTGTTAAGACCTTATGGGCATGTTTAGATGTTAGGCAACATACACTTTTGGCTATTTTCATTTGCTTAGCATATAAGTCCCATACTAGGGCATTGTACTACAACATGTCTACAACATTTATTGTATGTTTTCGGCATTATAAACTTGTCTTGTAGTTACATTGGGAGTTGTTTCAATTTTTGGCAATTCACTTTACAGGATGTGACATTTGGGCAGGTAGTTTTGGTATGTTGTAATCACTTTGACAGTTACAGATTCACTTACTCATGCCTTTGGATTAGGCATTTTTATAGTTTGATTATGAATCATTTTAATGTAATTGTTTTTACCTCTTGCTATGATTGGGTTCTATTTTCATGGATGTAGTAGACTAGTTTGCAGTTTCAAGGTATATTGGACTTGTGGAGACCAAAAGCTTTCCATTGAGGAGGTGTGATAAAAAATTACGAGTTCATAGATTTGCAATCACGAGTCCATAGATTTGAAATCACGAGTCTGTAGATTTTCAATCCCGAGTCCATAGATTTGAAATCACAAGTTTGTATAAATACCATATGAAAAGGGATAATTATTTGGTAATATCATGCCTCGGCCACATGGGAGAAACCAAACACTTTATCAAGCCACATAGCCTGTGATCCATCTGCCACATCCTAGAAATGTGAGAAAAGACATGCCAAGTCAAAGCTCAAAATTTGGTCTAAAAATTATTCTAATTCAAAGTTTTAGTAGTGGCATATTTTAGAGCTTGTTGAGATCTTTTCGATGCATTTTTTGGAATATAAATCTGAGTTCGGGAGTTCTTGTTATGGCCATTTGAAGATTGGTCAAAAAATAGCACTTGCAACATTTGGCACGTGTTTTGAGGTGGTTTCAACATTTAGACCTATCAAAGGTTGAAACTTGGCAAATTTTAAGGTTTAAAAAAAAATTGGTTTGATGACATGTCATGTCATCAACATGCCACATGGCAACGTGAGATAAGCTCGTTAAGCAAGGTGGCAAGTTTGGTGGAAAGACCAAGTCCAACGGTGCATGTTTGGCACATTTTCCAAAGGTGGTTAAGTCTTACCACCAAGTCTCCCAAAAAAGGGGGTGTTGACATGTTCAAGGAGGTGCTTAATCTTTTTAAAAAGTATGCAAACCATTAAGCACAACCCATGTGGGACAAAACATAAAGTCTAAGTGCCAAAAAATAAGGAGAAGGTTGATTCAAACCCAGTCAAAGCACCTAGAAAGGTGGGAGGTAATTTTGAACCTTTGATCTACTATCTAAAAGGTTAATGCCTTGACCACTTCAGCCATGGAGGTTGAAGTGTTATAAAAGGGACTAATTTCTACTTGAATAGACATGGGAAGCCGACTGTGTATTGGAGATTATAGACCCGATTAAAGTATTTGGTCATTTTGGAGCCCTTAGAGGTCGAATCAGAGCTCGGAGTAAACTACAAAGTTATTTAGAATTTTTATATGCTCTGTGTAGTATATTAATTTTCCCATTTTGGAGAATTAGTGATGCTATTTTGAGCTATAGAAGTTTCTAATTTTGATTTGGAGAAGTCTCTGCATGTGATTCAGGAAGGTGAATGATGTGCTGAGTTAGCCAAGGTCTTTCAAAGGTTTGATCACTATTATTGTAGAGAGATATGATCTTTTGTTGTTTTTAAGTATTATTTGGCTTACAAATTTAGCAATAATTAATGGATCAGTTTGATATGAACTAAGGGACGTAGGAATTTCTGAACCCCATAAACAATTTCTATGTTTTGATCTTTGAATTCAATTTTGCATTTCATTTTTAGTTAATTTATAGATTATAATTCAGATTTTAATTAGAATGCAAAAATTACTAATTTGATCATTTACAGTAAATTGGATAAAATCAAGAATTTGAAAAATCTGACAATTTCAATGGAAAATTGATGTGATATATCAGTTCACCTTTATTTCAATTTTGAAACTTGGTTTAGATCAGATTTTCATCAGTTTTTTTAATCATTCCAACATCTTATAAGTTGAGAAATTTAGAATCCATACCTTTAAAATGTCACTTAGAGTTTATCAGTGGAGTTTACGGATCAAGTATTTGAGTTTATTAGCATGTCTTTTATTTAATAAAGTTAATATAAAGTCTTTTGTTGTTAAAGTAAAAAAATTATCAAAAGTTCAAAAGTGTCGACAATTGAGTCATTTTTCCAAAAGTCTTATTTTTATTTCAAAGTCTAGAGTCAAAATTGTTTTGTTCTTTATTTTTAAAAATAGTTATTTTTTTTTTAAATAATAAAAATTACTGCATGAATACATTTTTTCTTGTACATAAATCCAAATTATGGGGGTGAGTCTTGTCATCAAAAACAATATAAAATTCATTAACACATCAGCTAGTAAGTAACAGATATTAGAGGATAGAGGAAATGGATAATGGAGGTTTGAAAGCCTCTCAGTCACCAACGATGGGGACTAGATGATTTGGTGACATTTTTTGTCTGGGGTGCTTTTTAATTTTTTTAGTGTGATATGTTTTGTGCCAAATCGACTAATGCCAAGGACATTCTTCAATGGTAGTGAAAATTATCTATGCTATTTTTTTTTGTTTGAGTAGAAACAAATATTAAAAAAGGCTACATAAGATGACAAAAAGGATTTATTCCTCATGATATTTCATTTTCTAGTATTATGTGTGTTTTCATTCCCCTACTAGATTAGATAAAAGTAGAGTGTAGATATAATGGAATGTGGTAACAGTTGTATAGGAAGGAAGCTAACTACAAAGATCCTTAGACTATCATACTTATTTATTAAGATGATTATCCAATGAAATGTCTATTACATTCACATAGAGTAAATATGAGTTGTATTTTTTGCATAGTAGTGCTCATGTGCAGCAATATTTAGACAATAATATTCATACAATAGTATGTATACCTAAAAGTATGCATTATCATATGATTCTATTTAAGATAGTTCATGAAGATGTACATTATCCCCATATAAATACTAAGGGTGGTAATGTTAAATATTAGTGTTTACATTAGGTAGTTTACTTTGGTAAATAGTAATTATACTATTACCTAAGTTAGATTATATTGTTTGGTATGTTATTGTTATGAATAACAATAATAATATATAAGTGGATATTATATATAGTTTGGAGGTTGCTTGTTTAGTGACTGTATGGATTAAATCATCCCTAATTATAGGATATATGTCTCCTATATATTTGTATGAGGTCACTCGTATTATTGTGTGCATTATAATATTATTGATTTTTATTATCACCTTGTATTTGGTTCTCCCACTACTATGTAACTCTGATCTTTCCTAAGAGGTTTCACTTGAGGATTTCATGGTTGTTCAGTGATAATATGTTGTTTATTAAACTATGCAGACAATTTTTAGATGTTCATAAATTTTTTAGGAAGAGACATGTAGTTGGAGTAGTATTATATGATTCTATAGGATAATACACATGTAAAAATGCAATATATAATTTGAACATTAAAACCAACATAAATAACTTCACTCTATACTTTCACATGAACATATTTTCATTTGATATCAAGGGGTATTTGTAATCCAAACTGGGTATTAGATCTTCATATATTCATAAACCTTATCTAGAATATTACTAGGTTGATAGTGTTGATGATATTCAAGTCCAAATATGTGATTGGGACATCTAAGTGTAGACAAAATTAAAATTTTTACTTAAAAATATTTACCTAATGTAATTATTGATGATGGGAGGGAATATTTTTAGGAAATTTACATTGAAGGATTCATGAAAACTCCTTTAAGAGTAATAATTTGGTCAACCCTTGAGATCATAGACCTACAAAAAAGAACCATATTTGTGTTGAGAAGATCATTAAAGTGGTTTGATAATAATATTATATATTTCATAGTAGATGGAAGTTCACATAAATCCAAGGCTACAACCTTACCCAAAAAAGTTCCTATATCTACTCCAAAGACAATGAGATCTAGTGGTATTGGTACTATCTCTCATCTCACTACTGATGTTAGTGGTGATGGTAGTGATGAAGACCCAACCCAATGAAAAAAATCAAGAAATAATTATGATGAGCGATCCTTATTAAGAATGAATTTACAAGACAATAACATAATAATAATGATAAAATCTTCTTCCCCACTTGGATATCCATCTCTTATGATCAAGAACACCACACAATATTATCTTACTTTTATTCAAGGGACAAAACACTTTTTTGGTATAAGAGAGACACTCCCTTCCACTTCACTAGGAATAGTTTATCATGTTCTCCCATATTTTCTACATATTAAAATAACACCACATGATACTCTTCTAAAGAAACCTGCACCACTTACTTCATCAACTTGTGTAAATACATAGATGATTAGTATTAGTGATGTGGATTTTTAATGGGTACCACCATTATTGGTAAAATAATAATAAAATAGTATATGTGGATCTAACATATTTCCTATTTTTGGCCAATATTATTTGACTTATACCCATAAAAATTCCAAACCCACCTCTCAGTTGATCACAAATCCATATAGTGCTTAGTTTTTTGAAATTATGGATCCAAGTGTTGAGAAGGATGTGGGAGAAATGATGATATTTGATTTTACCTTGACAATAGTTTCCATGGGAGAATACACTCATGAAGTTTATGTTTAAAAATATATAGGTGACTAATAATATAATGATCAAGAGATATGAATAATATGAGTTGACATAGGAAAAGTTGAAAGATAATGTCCAAAATCTTGTAGGATATGTGAAATATCCATTAAATCCAATAGAATCCCTTACCAAATTTCAAATTGAATCCTATTATTATATTTTCAAAATAATTAGAGAGGTTATTTTATCCATATCTAAACATAAAATTAATGGGAAGACCTTTGAGGCCTAGGTGGAATAGTTATTTCTTGATGGCTTGAAGTACATTGATGAAATAATGAAGCTCTATAAAAATATTGATTCAGATAAAATCATGGTAAAATTTAGATCAAGTGCCATTAATATGAAATAAAATTATGGTAAAATGTGTTGCATGAACTATAGTAAATTTCAAGCACTAATGTAGACATGTTTGTTATAATATGGATATTTGATAAAAGATAAGTTACATATCATTTGACTTGAAACATAATTCTCTGCATGAGGTGGAAGTGTTGAAGCAAGTAGTAGATCACTTGTCATATAAGTGTAATAATGGAGGATATATGATGTCTAAATCATGTTTAAAATTTGGCAAAATTCATTGTGGCTTGCTCAAAAATGATGGTTTAGGGCTTCATCTAGTAGATGTCATCAAAAAGTAATTCAAGAAGCTAATATAGGAGGATCCACTCAAAGAAATGACCTTAAATGAATCTTATATGAATATACTAAATGAAACCCATTTTTCGTTAGAGGATATAAATTCATATTGGAAGGAATTATCTAAGACTCCACATGATATGGCATTAGTTGCAAAAAATGGCTCATTCTTCAGAAGAATGGTTATTCCAAAATAAATGGTCAAGTAGTTTAAAATATTCAAAGCATATATGATTAATAAATATAAATCATATCCTCATTTAACAATAGGTCCATCCAAGGGGAAAAATCCTAGGAAGCATTTTTTTCCTTTTTTACTTTCTTCTTAATCTATAAAATCTAAATTTTATTTTATAGAAAATAATATAAATTTGTAAAGTCAATAAAATAAAATATAAAACATGAAAGGCCATAATGGAATATGAAGGGTGAACCAATTATATTTTATCTCTATAAATAGGATAAATGGATATGGTAAAAGGGTTGTTTGATGCACATTGTAATTTTTATTTAAAAGAAAGGAGAAAGAAACTTTATATTCATTAGTCCAATGATGAACATAGGAAAGTTTTGAAACTTTATGTCTAGGGTTTTATTTTTGGATGTGTATTTTTATTATGTTGATGCATATTCCTCACTCTCAAGAAATACTTTTTTAATTCTCAAACTATCATATTACTTTTAGAGTTCCTTCTTGTCATGTAAGGGATGAAATATAAATATTCTCATTCACGCATATTAGACTTCACCTTCATTATTTTTATTTTCATTTTTGGTTGAAAGTAATAAAACCCAATACTCCATTTAACCTATAAATATTGTATAAAGGTTTTATTTTCCCCTATTTTCAATAAAGGGAACCTCCCATCCAAATAGAGGAGAGAATTTTCATCTCCTTCACTATTGAAAAATAAGATATTTTTCAAAGTGACAAATATTTCACCAACATGACATTACCATTAATTGGTTATAACAATCAAAATTGATCCTTTATAAAGAAATTATTAGTGCTTTTTAGGTCTAAATTAGTGTATATGTCTAACATAGAATCATGGGGTATGACTTGAAAGTTGAATAAGAAATTATAAAATCATTTCTAGTTTGACATCCATGAGGATGGTGATTTCAAAAAATGGTTGGTAGAGGATGAATTTGTATATCTAAAAGTGATGCTTTTAATGCTTAGCATCTAAAGGAATATAAAAAAAATTTCCTAAAAGTGTGCATTGAGACATGTGACTTCCTTTATTTTTATTGATGACTCCAATTAAGTACTAAAAGTTTATGATGTTTTTAAAAATGGAAAAAATACATGGGTATTAATTGGTTTTAGAATCCTATGAAGCTTTTTGGGGTACTTGTAATAAACACCACATAACAACTAGGATGAAAATATTCACCACCTATAGTAACCATGATGAAAAATATACATCACATGTAAAAACTACATATAGTGTGTATCATCATTAAACAAACTAAATGAGAGCTAGAGATAACTATAAGTGGTCAAGGAAATAATAAAAAAATATTTATTTGATTTTTTTTTTAAAATTTTCAATGGCCAACAAGCTAGTTTTCCACTTAGTCCCCCATTTTATTTTTTATTTTTGAATTTTAATCTTGAAGGGATAACAAGTTATTTTTCCACTCGGACCCATTTATTCAATTCTGGCTAGCCATAAAGTTGGTTTTATATAAAAAACTACAATATGTGGTGGGAGAGGTAGGAATAAAGTGTTCCATTCATACCTAAACAAACTCCTTAGAATTTGAGCCATAGTGCTTGTCCAATATGTAAGAGAACTACACATTCATGTGAAGATAATATTTTTGTGACATTATGAATTAAATTTTCCTTGTAGAGTGGCTTATTATACAACTTAAGATGGTGACCACTGGTCATTAAGGAGAAACATACATGATCAATTATGTATAGTTTTAATGCTATGTTATCAATCACTTTTTTATTTCATATGGACTTAACCATCTGTCTAATATTTCCATTTATGATATTTATATTTTGAGTCATAGAGTAAGTCCCAATCACTCAGATAAAAATTTATGTTTTGATGAACTCATCATGGAATTTTATCCTTTATTATTGATCTACTTTTATGTGCTGCAAATCTATTCTTCAAATCTCATCTAATGAGTTTATTTACATGCTTATTTATCTTTTTAATTTGGAAAAATACATAAAAATTTATAGGGTTGTCTTTATATTTTTGAGTTTAAATTATATGAGGAGAAACCCCCTCTTTCCATAGATTAACTCATATGACTTGAACCCTGTGGTTTTATTCCATATAGTTATATAATCCCATAAAACCTATGGAAGATTTTTTTCCCAGTCAAAATTATGTATAAATTTTCATTGGTAAAATTTTTCTCAAACTCCCTAGTTTTAACTTAAACTTATATATTGGATTAAGGATGATATGGAGTATGTTTATTATGTTTAAATGTGTAATTTCAAATGAGGGATGCATTAAAACTAGACATGAATCATTTTCCTTGATCTAAGATTCTCTCTCTTAGAACTCCATATTAGATGAAGATATACTCTTATAAGGATTCTACTACCTTTTCATATTTTGGATGCATAAAATCACTTACCTCTAACTATTTAGTGAGGTAGTTTGTGTAAACCAAGATATACTCCTTATTTTGATAATTTTGATCTATAGGTTTGACAAAATCAATACCTCATTTTTTAAAGGGATCAAAAGCTAGTTGTGGTTGGAGAGGCATCTCAAATAAACATGTGGGTTTCCTCCTTCATTTAAATCTATCACATTGGCAAATATATGTAATAACATATTTATGTAGAGTAGGCCAATAGTAACCTATCTTGAGGATATTGTGTGTTTTCCTCTTTTTTAAAAAATACCCCTCCCCCCATAAGGTTCATCGTGACATTATTTTAGGATATAAAACATCTCATTCCCTATTCATTATTTTAATCATGCCACTTGTGAAAGATAAAATTAGAGATCTATGAGAAAATAATGTTTTTTGTCCACCAAATGACATTTCTCACTTGGTTAAAAAAGTGGAGTAATTTGTCTCAAAACCAACGAGTTAGTAATATCTATAGACCAATGGGTGTTAACAATAAAATTAAAGAGATGCCCATCATGAAATGAATCATATACTAATGGGATATTTTAGTCTAATGTTAATCAAGGTAATAAATCTAAAACTATGTTATTTTATTTTCAAAGAACATGTAAATGATGGGGTTAAGGAAACATATTTAGTTTCAAGTTATATGAATGGGGAAAAATGATAAAGAAAGTGAGACTAATTAGGAAATATTGACAATGCCTTGAATAAGGGTTCTAAAAAACCTTGACCATTATGTAGATATTTGAGAAGGTGTATAAACTTATGATAGTGGGGATAAGATAGAGAGAATAAATGTATGTTAGAGTGGATACCTAGTTTTGTGACATAAGTCAATGGTGAAGATGAGTATAAAAAAGGAGAAACACTAAAAAATACTAAAAATATTGTAATGTCTATGATTTTAACTACTAAAAATAGTATTTAACATTTCAAGTAATAATTTGAATACTCTAAGAGAAGAAGGCAAAATGATACATTACTTGGAACATAAAAGAGTGTTTTATTTTAGTGAGATATCATAATTTAGGAAGCTATAAGATTTGTTGAATTAATTATTGATGAAAACCCATGAAGATAGTTTAAACATTATGAGATGATATCTAAGGATATAAACCATGTCAATAAGTAAAAAAATTACTCTAAGAAATTAAGGGGTTGATATCATGGGGAATTGAATAAGGTATCATAAAATAATAAAATATATAGTGTATTTGGCATATAATTAGAGGTAAGTGAGGAATACAAGTTATCAATGTCATTTATCATCATTTATTCATAAATTATTAGCTATAAATTTATCATTTTGGGATGATGGATAGTGACGGCAAAGGAGGTCATCTATTTTACATGGCTAGTAGTGAATAAGGGGGGAAAATTCAACTATGGAAAAAATATTTCAGAGGAAGTGGTGATGGCATTTGAGGTCACACACCAAACAAGAAGAGATATTTATGAGGACTTACAATTATATTACTAATTATTGATGATATTAGGGTTTTTGAAATATTTTGGTTTATAAAATTGGGTAGAAATTATTCACTTATATTAAGGTATGGGAATAATTGATTAGTCATTATATGTAAAATTATTATAGGAAGAGTTTAAAATCATGGTATGCACATGTAGAGGAATAATTAAAATAATAATCCATAATACCACCAAATATGGTGATATAATATAAAGGTTTCATTTCCTTTAATGTAATGGAACATTGGTAGTTAGGAATATCTCTATATAAGAAAGGATAATATTGAATTTGGGATAACCTTCCATACATACACACTACAAAATATTTAGATTGTGCATTTAAGAGGGTGTTATACATTCCAAAACCAAAAATTGACATTTTAAATATTGATGCACCAAAAAATTAATTGAAGAGGTATAAGACTCTAGGAAAATTGGAATTATCCAAGGATGAGGATTCAGATAATGAGAGCATAGAGATGAAGCTATAACTTTTTCTTTTAAATTATATTTTTTAGTATAACATCACATGTTGAGACATTAAAGAGGAGAAGTACAAAACTAGATAAAGTTTCAAAATACAATCCATTTGAAAGGATTTTTGATTGACGAATATTTATTTTTAAAAGATTATAATAAATAAGATTGAAAAAAATGTGAGCAAGATATATTTAGAAAGGGAAAATAAAAAGTGATTAATGTTCAGTTTATGCACATTAAATCTTATTTGAAAAATGAGTTCATGTATACCATACGTATAATTAAAATTGATGCTACTATAAGGTGAATACAATTTAAAATATAAACATGAATATGAGTTCAAAGTGAAATTAATTAGGGGGACAACAACTTTTGATGTGTAAGCTACTCAAATAAGTGTTAATAAACTTGAAAATTCCACACTAGTTGGTATCAATGTGAACCCTCAAACTCATATTACCAGTAGTTTTTATTAATTTATAGGTTCCTCACCTAATTTAAATAATATTAGGTTAGTATCCAAAACGAAAAATATATATTATTGAAGAAACTACACATATAGCCAAACATAAATAGGTTCACACAAAAGAGATGTCCTACATAGAAGTGGGTGTACCTTTGGTTTGCTACCCTCCACAAGGGAACTTGGTCTTTTCACTTTGGGACACTCCTTTGAACTGACTGATTGAACCAACTATAGTTTAATGGTTCAATCTTTTATTTTGCTCATTCACTTGACTACTTAAACCAACTGCATTGAACTAATTATTCATTAAACCTTTAAACTGTTGAACCCATTGAACCTTTAAACCATTTTGGTTTAAGGATCAATGGTTCAATGGTTCAAGCCTTATTCTTTTTGCTAAGTATTTTGAAGCCGTTTGAAGCCATTAAACTTGTTGAAGCAATTGAACTTTGAACTTTTGCTGAAACACCTAACTCTTTAAGCTTACTGACATCATTAAACCTTTGAACCCATTGAACCTGTGAACCTTTTAAAAGTGGGATTTAGTGGTTCAATGGTTCAATGGTTCACTCCTTTGTTTGAATCTTGACGATGAACCTTTTTAGTTGAACTGAAGCATTGAACCAACCATGAAAAATGCCTAAGTGTTGAGAACTTGTTTCTTTCCTGTAGAGTTCATAAAAATGGGTCTATGGAGTCTATAGTTTCCAGTCCATATAACCAAGAAACTAACCTATAGAGTTCATAGTTCCCAGTCCATAGAAACAAGTCCGTAGAACTGATCCTATAGAGTTTGTATAAATGGGCCTGCAGAGTCTATATAATTGAGCCTGCAGAGTCCCTTAGCTGAAAAAGTTTGAAAAATAGAGAATTTGAAGGCTCAGAACAATTTTTGAGAATGGAAGAGGGAATTTTGGCCTATAAGACCAAAATAGTTCATATGTTGTCCCAAAAATGAGTGACAGATTTTGGGAACAACAGGTATAAATATCTAATTGTACATGTCACTTAGTATCAAAACCTACAATCATATGTTTTCAATGTCCATAGATTGACAATTTTAATCTAAAACCAAATTTTAGAATTTTTAAGGAGAAAATTTAAAAGTACACCTATGTGTTGGTGAATAAAATATTTTCCTTGGATTTTTTTTGAGATGATTCTTCCTTATTGAATCATTGGAGAAACTTTTTATTCCTCATTTAAACACATAGAGAGTTGGGGTGACTATGCCCAAATTTTTTATAACTATGAAGGACATTGAGTTGGAAATACAACATGTCACAAACTTATGGTTTTAGGTAGAATCACATAATTTACTAATGTAAATAACTAATTAAGTGCAAGAGATAACCAACTTATGGGGTTTTCCAAAGAAAATTGAATCAACCAATGAATATGGAGCATAGACTCAATTGTATAGTTTCACTCAAGTTTTCTCCATGTAAAAACTGCATAATACAAATAAAATGACAAATTTTCATGCCCTATTACCAACATAGGTTTGATTTTATAATTTCAATCAATGTAAAATAGAAAATAGATTATAGAAAGAGAATGAAATGTTCCCCCATCATGACAACAAATCTGATAAGTGTAATTTGGAATGATAACCAGTTTCAATTCAATTATAAACTATATTTTTATGAATGTGCATGGACCAATATCATTCCTCATGAATATAAAATTACTTATGTGTGCATAAACTAGTATCATGTACCCATGAATCTATACCAATGTATATATAATTTTATGCATCAATATGTTGAAATTGATAACCTTTATCTCAAATTTATGAGTATGTGGAATCCTAAAATTCTTGTTCCTATAAAATATGTAAATATACCCATGCATATGCACCAAATTATGTATGAATATATGCACAAGTATCTAAAAAGTGAGTATTTATGCATGAAATATTACCCTAAAATTTGTAATTATGTGCATATTTTTATAACATAATTGAACCATCTAATAACTAAACCATTTATAATCTTTGAAATCTATACTTTGATATGATGTTTTGGACATGAAGATTTATCTCTCTATGAAACTCAAATTGTAATTTTCCCCTTTTGGGATGAGGTATGTATACTATAAATCACTCATCTCAAAATAAAATTTAATTTTATCATGTCCTGTATAAACATAAAATCATGTATAATTATGTGAACACGTGGAGAAAATTTCATCATAGTAATGTATGTAACATACGTAATGCAAGATATATAAGTTTCATGTCTATATATATATATATATATACATACATACATGCATATATATATATATATACATATACATATACATATATATACATATACATATACATATATATATATATATATATATATACATATATATATATATATACATATATATATATATATATACATATGTATATATATATATGTATATATATATATGTATATACATACATATATATATATATATATATACATATATATATATATACATATGTATATATATCTATATATATATGTATACACATATATATATATATATATGTATACATATATATGTATATATATATATATCTATATATATATATATATATACATATATGTATATGTATATATATATATATACATACATACATATATATATATACATATATATATACATATATATATATATACATATATATATATATGTATATATATATATGTATATATATATATATGTATGTATATATGTATATATGTATATATATATATATATATATATGTATATATATATATATATATATATATATATATATATATGAAACACATACTAGTAGGATCATTGAATAATACTACATAGTAAAAGTGTATGATATAGATCATGAAACCACATAATGCTAACAAGATAAATAAGTGTAAGTGTTAGTGTCACACATAAGGCCAAGGCCACATATAAAGGACATATATATGTCACAAAAAAGGCCTAGGGCCAAATGCAAGGGGACAAACATATGTCATAGAAAAGGTACATTAATGATGTCATATAAAATAAGGCCAAATGACACACTCTAAGGGATATACATATGTAGCAAACAAGGCCAAAGGACCACATAAAATAGAAAAAACATATTAATATATCATGTAAGAGAGTGAAAACATTAATGGAGTGTAGGAAAAATAAATACTATCCTACATCATCCATACATATGAATGTCATATCATAATACCATAGAATATCCATGTAATAATGTGTAATATATGAATAACTAATATGTTATGTGTAAGTTCTCTAGGTAGATTAACATGGTCAAAGGTAATGGAAAGATATATCTTTTAATCATGAAACCTATGGAATAAGAAGCCCCTAGTATTATCATGGTCATCGGGTAAAGTAATTTAGAATATGTCCATGTTTAACATGTATGTCCATCTTCACACTCATATTATGAAATGCATGTGTGTATGAAAATAATATTCAAGCTACCATGTTAGTGGCCAAAATTACACTGAAGCAATTGGGCCCTTATCAAGTGTAAATGACTATGTCCTTAGCCCAAATTCCATCTCCAAGTGTCCCTTTGGAAGGTCAAGTTCATGTAAAATTAGCTAAGTCCTAATATGGTCTTTTCTTGGAAAATGTGTCTTTCCCTTAGAATTTTTGGGATTTTTACATGAACATAATGCCTGATAGAAATAGGTCTTCACTATTTTTTATCTCAAACAAAAAGCCTAAAGACTTATTTCTATCAGACATTTTGTCTACTATAAAAAGTATGAAGGAAATGAATGTCTTGTTTTGCATCATGTTAAGTGTTTCATAAAATATATGAAGGTTCATTTCTTTCAGACTTTTTATCTATGACAAAAAGTTTGAAAGGCACTTTCCCTTGGAGTATTTTTCCTACAACATAAAAATCTCGACAAAAATCCTTTGTTTTGGAAAAGGTAAAAAGTCTTATTTGTTTTGGACTTTTTATCTATGGTAAAATTTTTGAAGGGCACTTACCCTTTGGACATTTTACCTACACAAAAAGCCCAAAATAAACGTAAGGACTTATTTATTTCAGCTAAAGTGTTTACAAATATTCTAAAGGGTAAGTCTAGAGGGTGAAGGACACTTTCAATAAGTCTGAAGGGCACCTTCAAGATATCTAAAGGGTCATTCCAAAAGGTCAAAGGGAAATTCTATAGGGAAAGTTACCTTGACAAAACTTCTAAAGGGTATGTTCAAATTGCCAAAGGGTAGTTTTAGCAAAGTTTTTGAGGATTAGAAGTCCTATTTGCTTTGGGAATTTTGCCCATGCAAAAAGTTTGAAAGAATTGCATTTCTTCAAGAAAAGTACTAAGTTTAATTTCTATAGGGAAATTATTTTAAACAAAATGTTTGAAACAATTGTTCTAACAAAGATAAAAGGAGATAAATATCAATTATCTTGGCAAAAGGTCCAAGGTCCAATTCCTTTGACAAAAGTGAAAAAGATAAATTCCTTCAAGGAAATTATTTTGGACAAAATGTCTAAAATAATTGTTCTAATAAAGGCAAAAATCCTTTGAGGAAATTATCTTGAACATTTTGTCTGAGATAATTATCCTAAAAGAATTATTATGGGATAACTGTGCCAAAGAAGATCCCAAAGCAGAAGTGTCAAAGATAAAGAAAAGCCAAAGATGGAGAATCTAAAGACAAAAGACTTGAGAAGAAAATAGGAATGCTGAAGACAAAGATATTGTTGATCAAATTGCCATCAAATAAAGTCCCTAAGATTTTTTTTGAATTGTAGGTATGATGGTCTCATGGATGTCTTTTGATAAGCATGTGGACATTAATTTTAAGGCCCAAAAAGTAGCCAATGGGATTAAAATATTCCAATACACTTGCATGAGTGTCAATTTTAGACCTTATGAAGTAGCCATTTTTTTTCAAATAAATATCTAACAACATGCATTTTCATAGATCAAAATGATCTGATAGTGTATGATCAAAGCTAAATAGTCAAAGGAACATAAGAAGCCTATGGGACTACCAAGTGTCACATTCTTATCAAAAATAATAGTCAATATCCAATCATTCTCCACCCCTCAGATCATGATCTAATAGAGCATGTTTACTCATCCCATCTATATTGATAGTGCATGGACAATATTGAAAAGTTAAGGACCCTATGAAAAAATACAAAAATGACAAGTGGTACATCTATGTGCCATGAATTAGAAACTAAACATCTCATGCAATATCTATGACTCATGTTTGATCAGGCAAGGATGATTCAACAAAGAGAGATAAGGTGGAATTTTTAAAGGGATCAGATTACATGAGGAAGTGATAAGTATCCATATTGGAGCCAATCAATCAACTTAGTCACTCTTATGCCCCAAAAATGCCCAGTTAGATTTGATGTGGCATACCAAATGTTAGTAGGTGGATAGCATTTGTTTAAAATCTAAAATTGATAATTCTTTCATGAACATGGTAATGATTTAAAGTGTAGAATAATGTCTAACTACCATTCTAGACCATATTTTCTTAACGGTTGTGTATCTTTTTTTTTCATCATAGTTGGAAATTTCCAATTCTAATCATCACAAGATAATAAGATTTCCTTGGCATGCACAAAGAAGAAATTTACTATCTATAAGTATCCATGATTTGTAATTGATAAATAAGAGAACATTTCTAGATAGTTACACATGAGGACAGAATTTGTTTAGCTCTTCAAATTATTTTCTTCCTCTAGTTGTATAGGTGAGTGGTCAAGATCCTCTTTAGGTAGTTACATATGATGACAAGTTGTTCAGGCCTCCACTATGATGTTCACCATCTAGATCATGAATTCACTAGAATCTTCAATCAAAAGATCAAGGTTTATTGAAAATATTTATGATTTCTTATGAAGTTAGTTTCAACAATGATCCTTTCCTTGCAAGTGGATGAGGATCTCAAGCATGGAAAATGGCATATTCTAGATGGAAGTATCTTAGTGATCTTTAAGTCTTCTTTTTTAATTTTTTAATTACAACCCATTGTTCTAGATTCAGAAAATGTATAGATAAAAGGTTTGTCTTCTATTCAAGAGGTTTTTGGTTGACCATTATGTTGGTCTATGTCTTCCTTAGTATAGGCTCTTCCACATTTTAGAATCACTATTGTGTGTGTTTTGTCTTTCTTGATAAGGTGGTTATAGCTATACAACCATTATCAAGCTTTGAGAGCATGTTTATGTCTCCCTTATCAAAAGAGCAATCTCACCATGTTTGTCCCTATGGTAGCATTTTGAAGTGTTGATGTTTGTGACATTTATTTTCAAGTGAAATGGAAAATATTTATGGTTATTTATTGTGTATATAAATAGAAATGCATCATATCTATGAACTAATTGTAGATCAGATAAGATAAATAAAACCTACACTTCTAATCAGGATACACTTGTTAAGAGGGAGCATGACCAATATGGGATCTTCTAGACCTTATTAGGGTATCAATTGTACCACTTATCATAATAGATCATGTTAGGAAAGGTTTTAAATCCTATAGTCTAACACAATCATACACCAACCCTAATATAATCCTAAGGTTTTAAATGTTCACTTTATTCTAATAGAAAAAAATTAAATCTAATCTATAACACACCAAAACTTGTGGCACAAAATGGGGGTTAGAATAATTAAAACAAACAAATAAAATAAAAATGTATTAGAAGACATATACTCACATCAATGTATATGAAATCCTAATACATGGAGAAAATAATACAAATGCATTATCTATTTACTATTACAAAGGAGAAATAAAGTTAGGAATACTTACTTTTGAAGACAAACCCACTAAGCCTCAATCTTTCCCTTGGCCAATGTGCGTCACAAGATATTATTGTGGTATGTAAGGATAACCAAGATAAATCAGCTCTAGGCTATATAACCTATTTAAGCATCTAAAATACTATTCCATAAGATAAGATTCATATCTCCAAAGAAACTATGGAACCTTAAGCTTTATTCCTAAATTATAATTTTCAATAAGTAGATGTTCACTCACACTTCACTTATAATTATTTTCTTATGAAATGGTGGGAAATGACCTTGTATATATAGGCAGATCTTGCACTAAATCCTTCTAAGAATGTTAGCTATATGTTGTTGACCTAGTCAAACCAATGTGTTTTTGGGGACAATTTACTAGGTTTGTGTTAGGTTGGCTAAAAGGCTAACAAACCAAAAAAGTAAATAATGTCCCTAAACTGTAATAGGTCAACCTGGTAGACCTAGTATAATCAATAGTAAAAAAAGATGTTAAGGTAAAAAAAGGAGGAATGGAAAGAGGAAAATATTGGAGGAGGCAGGACTGAGAAGAATAAGCTTAGGGTAAATGGTTTTTAGGAGACAAGTGTGTAGATGGAAAGTGCCAAAAAGGACAATAATCTTATGAAGCACCAATGGTTTTCCCACCCCTTTCTCAATGTACCCCTTAAGGTATGCACTTAGAGAAATTAAGTCTCGATAGGTTCCTACAAGATACAAAGTGTTAGTAATCAATAAAAGTTTGAAAATATTGTGTATACATATTCCCAACTCAAAGTTCATCATGTGTCATGTAAGTTTAACATGGGATGGTGATCGAGATTGAACATAATAACACACAATGCTAATGCTAAGTAAAGTGTAGTAATAAAAAAATAAGATAAATAAAAGGATTGAATTGAAAATTACATACCTTTAACTTACCTTAGTGTCTTAGATAAAGAATTAGACTATAAGAGAGGTGAAGTTATCCAATGTAGAGAACACTTAGACAAACCTATAGAAGTCAGTGAAAAAAAGCCAAAAATAAAAAAATTAGAAAATAGGCATATGATAGTGGAAAATAATCTCTACATCATCATGACTTTAATGCATTTTATGGTTTGTAAAATGGATGATTAAAAATAAAGATATAAGCAAAACAAGGAATATGTAAGACAATAATTGAAAGATTTTCATTTTGAAAAGTGTTTTTAAATAAGGAGAAAGACAATTCATTTGTTATTTTGAATTGTAAAGGAGAGAAAAAGAGCTCTAGAGAGAAAACAAGTTAGGATGGTGAGGAGATGATGCGCTAGATAGGGAGAGGCTCTAGAGGTGGCAATAGGTGCACTACAGGTATGTAACTAATAATCTCAATCCAATTTTTGAAATTTGTATTGAATTAAGTGTATTTTTAGTAATTTTGAATTTTAAGCATTTATAGATGTCAAAATGAAGCAAAATCAGATTTTAGGCATAATAAATAGGAAGATAGGAAATGGGTTTGAAGGATTTAGGCAGAAAGGAATAAATTTACACTTTCTAAAAAAAATGCAAGGGGTTGACAAGCAAAAATCACTTGGTCAACTTATTCAACCCAATAGGCTAGAAAATAGGTAGAATCCACAATGTTGACCTAGTAAGTATGGGTTGAACCTATATATTCTACATGTTGAAGACCTAGTCTAGAGTTACCAGGTGGTTTTAAAGGTCTAAAATGGAAACTCAACACTAAAGAGGGAAAAATAAGGGGGTTGACTTACATTTTTGAGTCAACTAGGCAAAAAGATAGGAAAATTTTGGTCAAAATAGTTTGATTAAAGAGCTAAAGAGATGTGGAAAAGCATGCAAAATGTTAAAAGAGGGCTAAAATGGCTTGAAATGACCAAGTAAGATCAAGGACCAAGAAAGATAAAATTAAGCTCAAATGAATAAAATAAGGTAATTTTAAGATTTTTTTTAATGTAAAAAGAATGTATTTTGACTATACATGACATGAAGTGATACATCCTTTTTTATTTATTGGGTGCAAAGCCGATGAAGATTTTGGTGACTTGTAGATGTGGCATGGCTACTAGATTTATTAGATAGGATATTAGGTAGAGATAGGGCCAAAATAAGATCTATAGGTCTAAGTGGGATAGAAGATATGTTCTATATCCCCCTCAATGCTAACCTATTAGTAGCATTCCTTAGTTATTAGAAATAATTGACTAACAACTTCAGATGGGAGGTGGATGGGGATATAATATACGTGGATATCATGCTAGAGGATATCCATGCCATCTTGGGACTACCTATAATAGGAGTATAGATGAACATACAGATACCAAATATTCTAGAGGAGAGGAGAGCCTTAGCCATGTGGGATATAGGCTTAGAGATGATACTACTAGGTAGGAGGGTGAGTGTGTTTGATGTCTATACATCACATATTTTAGATATTCAAAAGGTTATGATAATCCTTATGACATAGAGGGTGTTATGCCACAATTTAAATGACAAGGTACCACTATTTGTGATAGCTTTGAGTAAGATAATATTAGAGGAGTGAGTGTTATATGACCTAGGCTCAGTCATCTAGGTTTAGATGGTACTTGATATGTATGAGATGCTAGTCAAAGGGAAGAGGACAATAGAATTGATCATATTATTGACAACTTGGATCTATGAGAGATTTCTTATGTAGTATCTAGCTGGGTTACCCCATACAGTTGATAATAGGTTACCTCATGTGAAAAAATGGAGGGAAGAATAGGTAGTATGGGTCATGCCCCATGTGCTAACATTATAGTCAGTGAGATGTGAAAACATCATGTGGTAGCTATACAAATACATAATAGCTACATGTACAAGTTGAGACATAGTTACACCAATGATATAGAGGATAAAGTTGATTGGACACTACTTCTAGTGGAGAGAGCCACATCTAATGACATGGGTTGTAAGGTAGATGGGCCTAACTCATCTAGGAATACTGATACTAATGCCTAAGGAGTGGGCTCAACATGTAAGGGATCCATGAGAGAGGAGAGGACTAGGGCCACTAGTAGTGAGGCTGACACTAAGGCCACATCAAGAGTGATCATAGATTGGTTAGACATGATAAGGAAGTAAGCAAGAGGATAGGGATGTGAAGGAAAAGATACTATATGTAATACTACCAACTCCACATCAAGTTGAGCAATGGCTATCAAGGACATGGCATCAATAGATGTAGGAGGTAAAGGAGAGAGTGGAGACTATTACCATCCTGAATGACCCCATAGGTGAGCTAGAGGAGATGATATAGAGACCACTCAAATGCAACATGAGACTAACATGAACCATGAGATGTAGGTTTGAGTTAAGGATGAAACTTATAAAGGAGGTGTTAGGAGGCCACAAAGATGGGGAGAATATGCTAGGTGGTCATGCAGATGGTAAGACCATAGTAGTTGATACATAGATAAGTAAATATAGATGGTTAATTTGTTGCTTACGTTTTGTTTAGATAGATAGATAGATATTATGAGATATGATAATGATCTAATATCCATGTTATGTGATTTTATAAGATGTAGGTGATGATGATGAGGAGATATGGGGGTCCCTAATGAGGGGGAATATTATATTACATCTTAAATGAGTCTCTATAGCCATACAACCCCATGACACTAAAAGATTTGAGTGTACCATCTACCCTAGCTCAGGTGAGTTGGTTTGGAATAGTTAGATAGGTAGCAAGGTAGATACGAGTATAAAGGGAGATGATGTAGCCACTAGTACTGATGGGTGTGAGGGAACTATAAGCATAGAAACCCTAGAAGATGAGAGAGATGCACATCTAACTATAGTAGTGCATATGACATAGATTTGGACCCAACTGATGGAGTCATAGATGTGAGTAGCACACTTATAGGGGTAGGTAGGTGGACTAAGATCTTATATGGAATCTTTATAGCATATAATTTAGAGGAGTTAGATCAAGACCTTAGTAGGCAATTTTGTTAGGCCATGAGATAGACAATATGGGAGCCAACCATAGAGCTAGGGTAGTGTATATGGTTGCATATGTTGTATAAAAATCATGATACACACACACACACACACACACACGTGTGTGTGTGTGTGTGTGTGTGTGTGTGTGTGTGTGTGTGTGTATCATGATTTTTATACAGCATATGCAACCATTATATATATATATATATATATATATATATATATGTATAGAGAGAGAGAGAGAGAGAGAGAGAGAGAGAGAGAGAGAGATAATTTTGGCATATTGTTATTATATGTGTATGTTTTTATCATGGGTTATTCTAGTTGTTTATTATGGTTGAGGCTATGAATGGTTAGGATATATTTATTTTAAGAACATGTATTTTAGCTTTATTATATATTCTATAGGAAATATATGAGATGTGGTTTCTTTTATACCAGTATGAAAAATGCATGCATGGTTAAAAAAAGGTCAAAATGACTTAGAAAAATATAATCAATCAAGAAAATGTACTACACATTATTTCAAGTTGGAAAATGTGTAATAACAAAAAATGACTAAGTATAAAGAACCAAGAAAATGGTAAAACAAGATGGTAAATAATATATATTTTTAAAATCAAAGTGAAATATTTGTGCACCAAATTAAAATAACTAAAATCATACTAAATATCACATTGGGAAGTATGACAAATAAATTAATAAAATGGAAGGTATGAAAAAGGGTACAAATTGTAATAAAAACAAATTAATTAATTTAATTGAACATACTAAATCATGCTGGGAAGTATGAAAGAAAAATAGAATTGAAAAAGATTGGTCTTAAATTGGTCATACTAATTTAAACTAGGAAGTATGAAAAATTCAAAAAATTGTTGAAATCTTACATGCACTCAGAAAATAAGAAGATAAAAAGGTGAAAGCAAAATGAAGTAAGCATAAAAATACTAAATATCAAGATGGGAAGTATGTAAAATGATGTGTAACTTCATAATTGATCAAATATTATCTCAAATTTGACACATGTCATTTGGATGGTGACTTGGGTATTAGAAAATTTTGTGAGGAGGGTCGGGTCCTATCCATGGTCTTACACTGCAACTCAACAAATAGAACACCATTGGGGTGGAATAAATAGGAAAATTAGGTAATTAATATGTCATTAATAAGAAGAAAAAGATGGTAATTTGTGAGGATGGTCAGGTCCTATCCATGGTCTTATAATGTAACTTAGAAAATTTTGTTAGGAGGGTCGGGTCTTATCCATGGTCTTACACCGCAACTCAATAAATAGAACACCATTGGGGTGGAATAAATAGGATAATTAGGTAATCAAGATGTCATTAATATGAAGGAAAAAATGGTAATTTGTGAGGATGGTTAGGTCCTATCCATGGTCTTATAATGTAACTCAAAAAATTTTGTGAGGAGGGTCGGGTCCTATCCATGGTCTTACACTACAACTCAAAAAATAGAACACCATTGGGGTGGAATAAATAGGAAAATTAGGTAATAAATATGTCATTAATAGGAATGAAAAGATGGTAATTTGTGAGGATGGTCAGGTCCTATACATGGTCTTATTATGAAACTCACATATGAAATCCCAAGGGGAGGGATTAGTAAACCAAATAACAAATCTCAAGAGGAAATATAAGGAAAATAAGGATTAAAAAATTGAATGTAAAAAGAAATACTTAGGCATCTTATGAGAATACCTTAGGAGGTAAGAAGAATACTAAGGATATGAGAAGACACTAAGTGACTAGTGGTCATCTATGCACAAAGGAAACCTACTTGCTACAAACACAAAGCTTTGTAGGAAAATAGCTATGCTATTAATATTAACTCATAAAGGTAGATTGGTACAAAAAAATAAAAAAATGGACTTACCTTCCCATGATGTGTTACCTACTCTTTAGGACCCCTTACAAAGTAATCATTCTACTATGAAGATTAGGTACTTGTGTGAGAAATTAGGTAGCACTAAAAGATTTTTTAATTTTTCTCTTCTAATCTACTAGCGTATCGCACCCCAAATAACCTTAGCTCTATTTTGAGGCCAACTATAGAGTTTTATCTTTAGCTAGAATAAGGAGATGTGCTTTGAATTATCTTTTAGTGTGATTTGAATTTTAAGAATAATTTTTTCTTTTGATATCATTGCCTTTTATTTAAATGATTTGGCTTTTAACTTTATTTTTAAGGCTTTCTAAGATTCCTCCTCCATATGGATTTGGAATGACCAATCATGAGAGAGATAGTGATACACATGAATGAGTTGTAGGCTAAGGCTAAAGGAAGCTAAGTAACCAAAGATAAAGATTGACTAGGACACTTAGGCTTGAAAATGAACTAGCATGTGATCTCAAGTTTCAACCATGTATATGCTTAATTTGTGAAAAAAATTAAGAGAAAAAGGAGATCCAAAGGTGGACTGGTAAAAGGAGATAGCAATGAGATAGATTATTTGCTAGCTGATCACAGGGTAAAGGAAGATAATAACCAAGGGGAACATGATAAGTATAACCAAATCACCATGATAAATTATCTATGAAAAATAAGGATAAGAAAGCAAAACAATCATAAAGATACAAAAAAGAGAGTTTTGATAAAAACTCTAGGAAAAAAGGAAGGGAAAGCAATGATAAAGAAAAGATAATCATATGAAAAATATAAAAGTTAAGAAATATATAGTACAAGTAAGAAATCATGATATAAGATCAGCAAAAATTTAACATAGTGTCAAATGATATAATAGATAGAAATAAGATTGGATCACATGTCCAATCCAAATATAAATGTGAAAGCACCATGGATGTGCTCATAAATACTATTAAATTTGTACACACACATTATCCAATACATTGGATAAGTCTCTATGAAGCTATAGTCAAACTTCTACTAAGGTTTCATCAATTTTCAATGGGTATTGGGAAAATACTTATTTTTTGATCTCCTCAACTAAAAATGTAGGAATGCTCAAAGGATCATGTTGAGGAAGAAAATTAGGCAAAGGCTGGTTAAGAGAATGCATGGAAATAGGATCTATGGGAGAAGAAGGAATTATTAGTGGAGAAGGATCTATAGGTGAAGGATTCATGGGTGGATAATAATTCATGAGTGAGGGAAGGTCCATAGGTGAAGGAATAATAGGTGGAGGCAAAAAAGGTGGTAAAGGAACCACATGAGGTGATGTCACCACTAGAAGTGGAGCCATAAGAGAATAAAGAGGAGCCTTCTTATGGGAACGTCCTATGGGAAGAGTGATAGAAGGTTTAGGAATGGCTATAAGGTGATCTTTGAGATTTTATTGTAATATGTAACAATGATTAATGTGATGGGTGCTACATAGATGCCATAGATAATATACCTCACCATACTTGGGTAAATATTTATGAATTACCTTAGGGGGAGGTATGGCTTTTTTTGATGATGGGAAATAAGGATTAAATGTATCAAAATATTGTCACAAATTGAAATAATGGGTGAAAGAATGGTTATATTCCCATGGAAGAAATATATATGATTATGAGTGGTTTTATTAGAAGCACTCATGGAAGGAGGTAAAATAGGAGTGAAAGAAGCTGAAGAACACTCATCAAACCATTTGGTGGGTAGAGGCTCTATCTTAGGAAGGGAAGTAAACCATCACCAAAGGAGGGTGATTATGAGGAAGAAATGGAACTAGTCTCAACAAAAGGAGCAATAACATCAAAAGTAAGAGTATGCTCAAGAATAATATGAGTGGGAATAAGATCAACTATAATAAGTTGAAAAATAGGCTCAACTATAGTAGGCTCTATTGAGGGAGGGGTAGGATCTATAGAAGGTCTAAGGAGGGTTGCACCAACCTTAGGGGTAAACTAATGATGGGAGTCAAGGAACCTAGAAAAATGGTAAGGCACAGTCATAACATGATCCATAATCATAGTCCTACATGGATCTTCATAAATTGGAGTTTTTAATGCCATCTCCACCCTACAATAAAGGGGGAAAATGAAAAAAATTAGGAACTATAAGTAAATTAAAATGATGAGATGCATGAAAAGACTCAAGTAAAGAAGAACAATAATAAACAATCTCAGCATCATGAGCTTGTACAAGACCACCTAACAATGAATCATTTAAGGAATAGCCATCATCATAATCTGGGGTGTGAAGATCAATGACATAGGTAGGGATAACCTTGTCATCCAATGAAGAATGGTGAATGGAATTCCTAGTCTTAGTCAAGACTACGACAATGCCATCATAAGGAGGTTTGTGAGAATGAGGCTATAAGAAAGTAGGAATCTACAAGATGAGATAAGGTGAGAGATCAAAAGTTTTGATATTTAAATTAATCTCATCAAGATCATCATCATCAAAATATAAAATATTAGGAGGAATGTTACCAATGATTTTGGGATGCCCATTGTAGCCACAAGTTGAATTCATAGGAAAGTTGAGATCTTAAGACTTATAAAATGAAACACTTGGAAAAGGCTCAAGAGTAAGAATATTAAAGACACCACAATATTGAAATTATTAAAAATTTCAAGGGTTAGTGTCACCTTGAATCCTATAAATGTCTCCATTGTGAGGGGATTTAATGTATTGGTAAGTGGAAGAAGTAATAGCTCTCATGTGGTGAGTCCACAACCTAAAAAAAAAGATGTTATGTGAAAGGGGTAAGTTAAATATCATCACTTTCACATGAAAGGTGATAGGTGGAATTATAGTGGGAAGCCACACACAACCTAAAGGAGTCATTTAACTTTGATCATATCTTTGGCATGTGATTCATGTAGACATGAGATTACATTTAGAATATCCAAGAGTCTTAATAAAATTGAGAGAAGTGGCACATGTGCTAGAACCCTCATCAATCAAGGTATAATTGACTTGGATATCACCTATTTAGATACTAATGAATAAAGGAGGATCATTCTCATGAAGAAAAATATCATCAAGAATCATATAAGCTATGGTAAATTTTATAGAAAGATAAGTTTCCATGGTGTCATCAATGTTGATAGACATCTCTTCACATTTTTGTAAAATACTATCTTCACTAGTGGATAAAGCTACCCCCAATCCTATGAGGGGAGGTTGAGGGAAATTCATCTCAAATAAGAGTTACATGAGGTAATTTATATGACATGGAAAGGTCCTCATAATCTCAAGAAATAGAATTTGGGATGGGAGAATAATGAGTTTTGTAATGGGATCCCACTCATCATATCCCATAAGAAGGTTGTTAGATAAAGGTGCATAATAGTTAAGAAGGTCCTCAGAAGGAGGACCCAATTAGTATTAGAATTTTTTTTGGTAAGAAGAATAATGTTTAGGATAAGGTTTTAAATCATGTTGAGATGATAAACTAGTTTTTTTAATTTGATTTTGATAATTGGAAGAATAAGTGTTAGTAGAAGCTTGATTATCATTAGCTTTGTAAGATGATGAAAGAGTGGTAGAAATAGAATAGGATGTGTTATCTAAGGGAGAATCATAAAATGGATCGTCAAAAGTGATAATATATTCTTATCCCAACTCATTTAAATGAGGTGGAGAAGAATAT
>JARHVA010003595.1:1810000-1915574 GCA_037957365.1 Torreya grandis | reverse complement strand
CTTTCTCCTCATATGAACATGATTGTTAAGTCTATCTACCACCTTTGGACCCCCACCATAATTTTTATGGTACTCGTAAATGATTCAAGACTTCATTAAAGGTCCAAATAAGTTTCAAACACCTCATATTTAGTTGCTCACTCCTCTGTGGACCACCTATAGGTACACATATAGTATATAAGACTCTGAAGGTAAGGTGTAAATAGTTAACACAACCCATCTTAAGCCATTTGAGTAATTCAAACTTTATTTCTCATACCTTGATACTTATACCACTTTTAAACCTTCATATTTTACCATCATGACTGTGTAAGGATCTTCCTTTACCTTCCTGTAGGTGGGTGTTGCATGAATGTTGATTATGCATGTTTTTGACTATGTTATTCATCAATATACGACTTTGGGGCCACATATTCAAAATCACAGGTTTCTCACTATGATGTGAGATATAAAAACACATCTCAACTTACATTTCTATTTTTATGAAGGTCAAACAAGGATACAAGCTTTTGCAACTAATGAAACTATCTACAGACACAAAGGTGTCTCCTATTAACAAATTGAGATGATTTTGCTCATAAATTATCTTCCACATGTGAGAAAAATGATGTAAAACATGAGATAATGAAGTCCATAATCACTAACAACACTTTCACCAATTGGTTTGTACGGAATGATGCAAACATAAGAGAAACTTGCAAGGTATGGGGATGAACATGCAGAAAAAGTGACTAACACTCTTTGCATTGGTTCATAAAGTATAAAAAACCAATTATTTAACTATTATAATTAAATGGAATTATACTAATGTTATTATCTACCACCAAGTGCATTTGACTTGAATCAACCCCTGTTGTCTGTACTAAACCAAAACTGGTTGACCTCTCTAGCATGCAAAGAAGAGTGATGGAGGAACATATTGGTTTTTTGCATTTTTTGATATTTTAAATTATGAACAAGTGTTTAAATGATAGAAGGGGACCTAAATGGTCAATTTATAATTCTACCCCATTTTCCACACTCCTATACAAATCATACAACTACCGAAACTTCCTCTTTTCCAACTATTTTATTTATTTCAATGTAGCCCCTACCAATTTTTAGTTATAGGACTAAATAATGACATATTATAACATAATACACATTTAAGGACATTTTGGAAAACTTTTATTTAATTATAAACCATAAAACCTCATGAATGGCTCATATATGACCCCTAGAATGACAGAGGACTAAATATGAATATAACCAAGGTAATGACACATCAAATGACTCCTATCTAGGACCATGAAACACATTTTGACCATAATAAGGCTCCTATATAATTTTTAAACTATAGGTGGTTGACCTATTTTGAATTTTTGTCAAAATAGTCCATAGTTTCCTTCTTATTGGTTTATAAAACCCTAAATAAAGTTTAAGGGGGAGTGTTAGTATTACTCTTTATTTAGGATAATTTATTTATCCTAAGTTACCTTTATGTGTGTGGAATTTTTATTTATGTGAATTTTAAATTCAAATAAATTTTAATTCTATGAGATGTCACTCACCTTTTTTCTCCTATTTAGGTTTTGGCAGTTACTTGTATAAGTAACCCCTTCTCCCATTTGGCACACAGTTACCTACACTCTCTAAGGGAATAGGCCACAAGTGTCACACACAAACAAGGCTTGTAAGGTAATCGTGGGATTCATTTTAAACCCCATTCTTTTCTTCTACATTTATAAAGTATCTTTTCTCTCCTAATTTCCTCACTATAAACTTGAAGCTCTATCTCTTCTTCTCAAATTACTCTAGCTTTTAAATTATAATTGTGAAGATTTTGGTGACAAGCCTTCTTATAAGATCACTTGGTTTTTTCTCTGATATGTTTGGGTTCTCACTTTAAAATTCTTGTCTCATTCATGTTTTACACCTTAAGAGGTAATATTTTTTATTGATTTAATTAAATTATGTACTTTTTAATGTCATTGATAATCATTTTTGGGATAACCCCTTAAAAATTACAATGAATAAAATATGTGCATTATTTTATGATTAGAAAATTGGAGATCCAATTCCTTTGAGCATTAAACTATTTCCAATACATTTTTTCAAGAACATGAGAATGAATAATGAGTTTTGGTTCAGGTGGTGGATGGTATTTAACCAACCTACATGATAAAACCATAAGTTCTCCCTTTTTTATAAGGCAACATTTTTTTTTTCTGAATTCATCTTGAATAAGGTCATTAATAATGTTTAAATGAGAGGGTTCTATAGTAGGGGAAACAAATTTACACATGCTATATAATGAACTTGTCATGACCCTAACCAACCTAACATATTTACAATATAAAAAAACCCATTCAATATGTTTTAGTCCCCACTAGATTTAAGTATATTGTGTAGGTATACACCCTTATAAGTGCATTAATAAATTATTTTACTAAGCATGCCAATTTTTTTTTTTTTTTTGTAATTATATTAGTTAGGCCTATTTTTTACCATGTGCATGCATATAACATTGCACTTCTTATAGGTTTTTTGTACTAGTTTTGTAAAGGAGGATGTTTCATTTTATCCTACTTGTCCATTTATTTTCCTACTAAATTGGAGTGAATTTCATTGACTAGGGATGTATTTCAAAAGACATTTAGTATAAATCACCCTATATCATTATCACATGAATTTTTATATTAATTTTAAAATTCAATGCAATTTTCACACACACACACATTTAAGTTCATTTATTATATGAAAACTAATATAAAAAAATATTTTTATATACTCAAAGATAGGATAATATTTACTACTATGACTACTATCAGTGCACAACCTCATTCTATGGGCCCTTATCTTAAACTATTGAATGCCATTATAAATTCATTTGTCTTTAATTCATGATTTACCTTTTTCTTTAGATATTACTATGACTATGGTTAGCATGGGTGATGTGTGTTAAGCCCCATCCATCATAAACATGACTATACTAAGTACTCATGGATCCACCTTGCACAATCCACTAGTCAATCCCAATTTCATGATTATGAACCCCTCTCAAGTGTTGGAAATATTGTCATTGATGTCAAAGGTCTAGTATTATTGGTGATAAAGGCCCCATTGCATTTAATATTGTTTATCTTGGCTAATGTGAGTTAATATTTATTTAATATTAACGAATATATTTTTGGTTACATATGAGACAAAATAAGGGCCCATGGAGAAGTTGAAGAGCCAGGAGATAAAGACAAAAGAAGGATGGGACACATTTTCCCTTGAAGAGTCATCTTGGGGAATACCAAGAGTCACCAAGTGAAGACAAAAGAGTAAGGGCACAATTTATCATGAAGGGACACTTTGAGGAATACGAAAAGTCACCAAAGATAAGGACAAAAGTGGGAAGGACGTTTTGGTCATGAAGGGTCACCACATGACTTTTCAAAGGCTTGAATATGAAGGGTCATCCAATACTGGCACCTTTTTCCATGAGAATTGAAGGGTCACAAAGGGGGAAGGCCAAAGGTCATTTGGAAAGCTATAAATAAAGGCTTGAGAAGCCATTTTTAAATATGGATGTGAGAGGTTGATTTGATATTGTAATATCTAGCTTAGAAGAGCAATTGTGAGAGATGAATATGATTTGTATTTTTTATATCTAGCTTAGAAGAGCAAAGGTGAGAGAGAGGAAAGAGATGTTGTATTGAACTATCATTTGTTGAGATAGCAACATTGAGAGATAGGTGTGTGGTATACACAAAGGGGTTGGTGCTCCTGTGGGTTAGTGCTCACAAATTGTAGTTGGGTTGGTGCTCGACAAAGGGATTGGTGCTCCTGTGGGTTGGTGCTCATGAATAGTTGTTGGGTTGGTGCTCAGAAAAGGGGTTTGAAGCTCCTGTGGGTTGGTGCTCACAAATTTTATCTGGGTTGGTACTTGACAAAGGGGTATGGTGCTCCTATGGGTTTGTTCTCATGGATATACTTGAGATTGCTCTCCGTGGGTTTTCCCACATTGGGTTTCCACGTTATATCTAGTATCTCTCTCTATCTTATATGATGTTTATTGTTTGAGTTTTATTGCATATCTTGAATGTTTGATTAAGTGGAATTTGATAAAGGAAAAGTTTTATAGGATATATGATATTCTGATTCACCCCCCCTCTCAGTATATTCCATGCTTAACAATTGGTATCAAAGCAGGTTCCTTCAAAAAGGGTTCAATAGCTTGAAGGTAGATCAAAGAAAAGCACAAGATGGCCAAGTAGCTAAAGAAGGAGAATCAAGAATTGAAATCTATGGTTGAAGCTCTTAAAGAACAGGTGTGTATCTTGGATTCTAAGTTGGCTATAGAAGTAAAAGAAAATAAGATATTTATTCAGGATCTTAAGAATCAGTTAGAGTTTACAACTTCAATTTTAACATCAAAAGAAGAAGAGTGTAATTAGTTGAGGGTTGAGTTATGTTCTTTAAAGGATAATCATGAGAAGCTTATACTCAAGGTTGAAAAAGATCATGAAATATTAGTCCAAGGAAAGAAGGATGCAAGTTTTGCAGTTAAATCAAAGAAGCCAATTAGGAAGCCCTATGCTTTCAAGTTTTCAAATTCTTTTCATGGCCGTTGTTTTGTTTGTCATCATGTTGGTCATAGGGCAAGAGATTGTATGAGGAGAAGTAATGAGTCAAAGGGAGATCTTAGTCACATTCAAGAAAAAGGTATGAGAAATATTGTTTGCTTTTGTTGTCATGAGGTTGGCCATATTGCTAGATTATGTCAAAATAAAGTAAAGAGATATTCAAGGTATGTCAAAGGATATAGAGACCCTATAAAATATGAGAAAAGACAAATTCAGGTTTGGAGACCTAAAATAGTAAAGGTTGATCAGGTTGAGTTTAAGAGTGAAAATGAATTACTTGCTATAGTAGATAAAGAATCAGATATGAAAGATTGTGTAGAATCTCTTGTTACATTTGAGCATGAGCTTTGTCAAGATAAGATAGTTGCAAAAGTTTAGAAAAAGAAAAACATCATAAATGATAAGGTTAGTAAGTCAAAAAGGTTAGACATGATTAAATAGATTCTAAAATAAAAACACAAGAAGATCAAGGAAGAAATAGAGGAGATGTGGGAATCTCCTGAGATTTATTTCTAGAACCCTTTTGTCAGGGGTGTCTCTTCTAGGCTTCAAGGAGACACTTTTAAGAAAAATTGAAGCATGGTGGATGCTATTGGGTCTTGGATATGTTGCATGACAAGAAGGTGAGTTGAAAAATTAATTTGTATATCTTTTGAGGGAATAGATTTTTGAAGAAATTTTTGCATCAGTATTATGGTTTGAGGCTATTAGAATGATTCTTGCATATGAAGTGTTTAAAAGTTTTAAAAGTGTTTCAAATGATTATGGTCACAAGAAATTATAATGTTGAAAAATAGCTTTAAAGCTCCATTCATGAAGAAGAAGGATCAGAATCTCAAAGCTCCATTCATCAGGGAGAAGGTTCAGACATGTACATGGTAGAAGAAACAACATGAAGATTCTATGATAGTTTAGACATCCCTGCATGTAAAAGGTAAAGATCAACCATGGTTAATTGATAGCAGATGTTTGAGGCATATGACAGGAGATAAAAGTAAATTCATATCTCTAAAGAAGATCAATGGTGGTACAGTGAGATTCAGAGATAAAACCACTACTAGGATAGCCAGAAAAGATATCTTCTCAAAGGCACGATCAAAGGATACATTCAAAGATCTATGAGAGGAGTTGGGAGAAATTTCTATTACTTCCTACCATTGATGTTTAGCATCATTTGAGGGGGAGCTAAGTATTATCTCCAAGTAGGCCCTTTGCCATTGATGTCAAAGGGGGAGAATAATAGGTATAGGTATACGTGCAAAAAATAGGTACAGGTTGCTATAGTAAGGGGGAGTTACTATATGTTTTCAGATGATGGTATGTGCATGTGATAGGATGTGGTAGTTTCAGGATTGAGGTTGCCATCAATGACAAAGGGGGAGATTATTGGAAATATTGTCATTGATGTCAAAGGTCTAGTATTATTGGTGATAAAGGCCCCATTGCATTTAATATTGTTTATCTTGGCTAATGTGAGTTAATATTTATTTAATATTAACGAATATATTTTTGGTTACATATGAGACAAAATAAGGGCCCATGGAGAAGTTGAAGAGCGAGGAGATAAAGACAAAAGAAGGATGGGACACATTTTCCCTTGAAGAGTCATCTTAGGGAATACCAAGAGTCACCAAGTGAAGACAAAAGAGTAAGGGCACAATTTCTCATGAAGGGACACTTTGAGGAATATGAAAAGTCACCAAAGATAAGGACAAAAGTGGGAAGGACATTTTGGTCATGAAGGGTCACCACATGACTTTTCAAAGGCTTGAATATGAAGGGTCATCCAATATTGGCACCTTTTTCCATGAGAATTGAAGGGTCACAAAGGGGGAAGGCCAAAGGTCATTTGGAAAGCTATAAATAAAGGCTTGAGAAGCCATTTGTAAATATGGATGTGAGAGGTTGATTTGATATTGTAGTATCTAGCTTAGAAGAGCAATTGTGAGAGATGAATATGATTTGTATTTGTTATATCTAGCTTAGAAGAGCAAAGGTGAGAGAGAGGAAAGAGATGTTGTATTGAAGTATCATTTGTTGAGATATCAACATTAAGAGATAGGTGTGTGGTATACACAAAGGGGTTGGTGCTCCTATAGGTTGGTGCTTGGCAAAGTGGTTGGTGCTCATGAATAGTTGTTGGGTTGGTGCTCGGTAAAGGGGTTTGAAGCTCCTATGGGTTGGTGCTCATGAATTGTAGCTGGGTTGGTACTTGGTAAATGCGTATGTTGCTCTTATGGGTTTGTTCTAATGAATATACTTGAGATTTTTCTCTGTGGTTTTTCCCACATTGAGTTTCCACGTTATATCTGGTGTCTCTCTCTATCTTGTGTGATGTTTATTGTTTGAGTTTTATTACATATCTTGAATGTTTGATTGAGTGGAATTTAATAAAGGGAAAGTTTTATAAGATATATGATATACTGATTCACCCCCCCTCTTAGTATATTCCATGCTTAACATCAAGCACAAATTGATTTTAGTGATGATGATCATTATAGGAAAGTTAACCTGGACCATGAGTTAGTACTAAACACAAGTATATTTTTTAGGTGATTTTATAATTTTAGGTAAAATAGGACATATAAATCTATAGACATAAATTTAGTCATATGTACTTGACAATTCAAATTATTTACACATCCTAAACCACACAACTTGTACCCAAATACATAACTCTTATTCACCATTCCTTTAGGCCATTGATCCATATGTGGGTTTGACCCTTTGTTTGTCATCACTGCTACACATAACTTCCTAGCTCAAATTCTAAAACTAACACATAGTATCCTCATATTATCTCTAGTTAAGGACAATTATGTCTAAATTTCAAAGATAAGTCCATGTTAGGGAAATAAGACCACTACTATGGGTCTAACCACCTAGAGTGGTCCCATATCATACCAAATAATAGATAGTTTGCAAAGTTTGAATTATTTTCTTGGGTCTTCTCATGCATTTCATAAGGTCATCTAAATGAAATTATCAAAATATTTTCCTATAAATTCACATCAAAGGTCACACTTGGTTCTCCCTATTTTCCTAGCTTACAAACTATTGCACATTGAGAAAAACTATCTTATGCTTTCCAAATTCAAGATAACTCACAAAGATCATCTATAAGCCAAGTATAAAACAGTTAAAATCAAGTCAAGATCAATCATTTTTAAGTTTCAAAGTAATTTTTGTAGTTGCATGGACATCAAGAAGCACAATTCCATAATCACTCTGAATTGGAAAACCACATGGGCTTGATTTCCTTCCTTAGAGTATTGGATATGTAGGCAGTGGTCAATCATCAAGGGGGTTATTTCAGTTATCTCAACTCATTATGATCCCCTCTCTCTTTGTAGGTTTTAAATATTTCAAAGTGGCCTTAAGGTTTCAATGAAAAATAAGGAAAAATCTAATTCTATGGCACAAATAGAATTATGATATCTCAGCCTACTTAGGAAACATAGGTGAAAATGTTATAGCAATCATATTTTTGTCACAAAGAATGTGAATAAGTCCATTGAAAATGGACATGAGTGGCATGCATTTTTTTCCACTAAAAGTGGTCCTATCTAAGAATATTATTAGACACTAGTATTGAATTGTCACAATCATGGTTATGTTTTCTCTATCTTATCCTGTCATTCATCAGTCATGGTCAACTATGACAAATCCATAGTCAATATACATAAATGAATTATGTTATTGATTAGATATCACAAAATTTTACAAAAATAATGTGGACATGCATAATAAAATATTTTATTTATTTACACTTTCAAACATCTAGAACAAGTAATAAAAATCCAAATTTGAGCTATGTAAATTTATTCTTAGCATTTTTATAAAAATGGCATTTTCCATATTTTTCATTTTCCAAAATTAGAATTTTTAATCATTATACATCTTTATAATTATTATATCCATCAATTTATACACCTATTAGTAATATATATATATATATATATATATATATATATATTTTAAATATAAAATAGGGTAAAAAATAAAGGGAATATGTAGAGGACTCACATGTCAAATTATTGGAATTTATAGTCCTCTTCATGGAACTTGGAAGTATTGCACTATGGGTGACCTATCTACGATCAATATCATCATGATAGATGGGAATTTTTAGGTGGTCAATTAGGGTATGTCTGGATCTATTAGATATGTTAATAGAGTAATGGCGTAAGGGGCAATGACTGAGTAAATGATATTGGGAAATAGAGCATCTATATATAAGGAAACATGGGAGATGGCTTCAGTGGTGGTGAGTGCCCAAAAATATAAGGTAGAGTGTTTTGAGATTATATTTTCATTCCATAATATTAAAATAGCCATGGGGTTTATATAAGAAACAATATATATTACTATTGATGGCATTTTGATGCCTACAAGGTAGGGAAATCTTTCACCAAGGTGCTAAAACACACTCAAGGAGAGATATTATGCCTAATATCTCTAACCCCTCAATCACTTTTCAAGAGGAGAACCTAAAATAAAATCCTTAATCATGAGTATATGATTCTAAGTAGAGGTGTTATCTATAAATTTATACATTTTTGTCCTTCATTTTTAGATCTTTAAGCATGGATTGAGAATAAATAGAAGACATTTATGGAAGGTAAATTATAACTCTTCCCCTACACCATTGGATTCTTTGATGTTGCATTTAATCTTGTAAAGGATATGAAGGAAATTTTCCAAGACAAGGTTTAGACATAGAATCAAATTATTGTATAGTCTAAGCCTTGGTATCCATCCTTTGACCCACTTACATAATATTTCAATATCAAACTAATCCAGGTAAGTATGCCTCATCTTCCTTTCCAATTTTGGACTGATTGTTGTTATCAAGACATAGTAAATTCTTGGTGTAGACTCTTCAATAACGAAAATGTAGCATTCTAATTTTTCTTGTATCCTAATTTTTTTAATGTTTTATAAAAAATTCCTACATCTATTGATATAATCATTAAGGATCAGACTTATAAATAAACTATGGACTATGAGGGTTTGCCATTTTATTGTTAAAAATGTTTTGTAATAGATCATCTAGATATTTATTATGGCATGAATAATAATTAAAATGGGGTTTCCTAGTGGAAGTTTATTATCCTTGAGATATATTTAGAGATAGAAAAAAAAATTGATTCATAAGAGGAACTAAACTCATATAATGTTAGTGAATTGATGGAAATGACTATGACAACTTTAGTTCCAGGACAGACTATGGAAGTTGGAGCCTTAGCAAAGGTTATTTATATTTTAAGATTGAAAAATTCTTCAATTCAGGGATTGATGGCTATGATAACACTTATGAACATTCATTTAACTAATTTATAAGGTGAAGAGGTTTATAAAGAGTCTCTTGAAGTTTCCATTTCTATCTTGAGATATTTTGGGGAAGGTGTGAATGGATGATTTTGAGCATCAAAAAAGGGTTAAAGGTAAGAAAAAGATGGAACCACTAAATATGACCCTAAAAACATTAAAATAAAATTTTATGGTGAGGGTAATAGTTTTTTTTTGGTTCCATAATAGGGGTGTATCTTTTGTACTGTGTTTTTGCATCCTAATTCTTTTTCTGTTAGAAGAGGAGCTTTATTGAGATATAGTTATTGTATCTTTATCTCCATTATAAATGGGGTAGGGCATTTTAAAAACATTTACCTTTACCATCAATAAATTTTTTAATAATTTATAGGTTATATCTAGTTATCCTTGATTGCATGCAATGAGCTATCAAATTATGTGTTATTTTTACCTTAAAATGAGACATTTCTCTTAAGAAACACATCTAACAAAATACATGTTTATATTCTAAAGGATAAATGGAGACATGGATTTAAGGTTTATATAACACTTATCCAACATCCCACATGTGATTATAAATTTGACTTCATCAATTAAGTGCTCCATGTGAGAGTTACTTATTATATTGAGAAACCTTAAATGCATTTTAGAACTTTAATCACAACCGAAAACATGCCTCCAATTTTCCATATTTTTGAGTGGGATTGAGAAATCAATGGGACATGTATATGAATTAAAAATAAAAGGATATGTTTGAATTATTTATCTCTACATTTACTATTTCTCATGAAATAATTTGTCAAAGTTTGTACTCTTTCCTCCTAAATAATGGCATGTTTATTTTAAGAAATTTATCTAAAAATGTTTAAGTTGGGGTTCATAAGTGCTAATGAAGATTCAGATAATGTTTTTTAAATATATTTATATCATTATATATGGTAATTTGATATTGATTAATAAATATGATGCTTTATTGAAAAGTTTATTAATTTAATAAGAATCTTTTGTTGTATTTTTCAATAGTTAGACATAGGGAAAAAATATACAACCGATTTTCTCTCCCAATGTGTGCAAGAGAGAAATCAATGGGATAGCTATATAAATGAAAATGGAAATATAGGATTTTATGGTTCATCTATATATTTCCATGTTTGCATCAACATATTTTCAAAAAAATCACTATTTTTCCCTAAATAATTATAAGTTTAACTTAAGATATGTGTTTAATTGCATCAAAATTTTAAATCTAAGGGGTAGTAGAGAACAAAGTAATGGTATTTTTATAGAGTTTAGGCCTCCAAAACATGACCAAGATGTCATTTTTAAAAATGTATCTTTCATTTAAATGTTTTTTTCTTTTGATCCATTATTGTAATGCCATGTGTGATAGAATAATTATTGTCAAAAAATTTAGTGGGCCTACAATAGCCATGTTCATAATAGAGAATTCAAAGTAAATGACATGGTTTTAAATATAAAATCTCATAAAAATCAATTCAAAACAAGATAAAAAAAAGGAAAATTAAAACCAAATTGGCTTGGCCACTAAGTAGTGACAAAAAGACTTAGCCCCAAGGTATACCCTCTAGTTTCACTTGACAACAAGGCAATCAAGAACCCATTGAACATCATGAATTTAAGGAGATTATATATATATATATATATATATATTCTACTTGTACATAGTTTCATATATTCTTGCTCCTTGTATATAGTTTCATTTTCATGTTGCTTATTTATAACTTATTTCCATAAATCACAAAAATAATATAACATGTCAAAAACATAATAACATTCAAATATTTACTCTAAAAATATAAATTATAGATTGTATGCATTTATATGTTTACATTTATTATACTTTGTAGGTACTACATATGCTATCTATGTTAGTGTAATTAGTTTTATCACACATACATTTTTCACTTGTTCATTTAAAGTGTTCAAAAGTGTTTGTGTGACCTAAGTCCACTACAAAGATCCAAATTTATTAGTATCTACCCATTTGGGAACATACATAGATGCATAGGTTACTCATTTCACACATTCACCTATTTATGGGCAGCCTATACATAGTTATGATTTCCATGTTATATATTTTTAAACTTTATATCATATATTTAGCATTGTTTATATTTTGATATTTATTATCCTACACTACCAATATTTTTTTCAACTACTACTACTATAGACTTAGTTTTTTTGTAATTATATTAGTTAGGGAATTAATAGACCCATTCTTTATCATGTGCATGCACATAGCATTGCACTTCTTATAGGTTTTTTGTACTAGTTTTGTAAATGAGGAGGTTTCATTTTATCCTACTTGTTCATTTATTTTTATATTATATTGGAGTGAATTTCATTGGCTAGGGATGTATTTCATAAGACATTTAATATTAATCACATTATATAATTATCACATGAATTTCTGTATTAATTTTAAAATTCAATTCAATTTTCACTCACACACACACACACACACACACACACACACACACACACACACACACACACACACACACACACACACACACACACACACACACACACACACACACACACACACACACACACACACACACACACACACACACACACACACACACACACACATGCACATGCATGCGCGCGTACACACACATTTAACTTCATTTCTTATATGAAAAATAATATAAAAAATATATTTATATACTTAAAAATAGGATAATAGTTACTACAATGACTAATATAAGTTCACAAACTCATTCTATGGGCCCTTATCTTAAACAATTGAATGCCATTATAAATTATATTTAAGTTCATTGTCATTATATTTAATACTGAAATCAATTTTAGCACTACTTTAAATTAAAAATTATGTTATTCATCGATGTAATAGCAAAGGTGATACTAGACTACCCAGTAAGAAGGGAACTTGTTGACCATTCATAATGTCTTACATAAAGGAATTTTTAATATCTGAAGATATGAGGTCTAACTATTTCCATCATTTACAATATGTACATAATCTTAACAAATTTTTTGAATCCCATTTATTTTAAGTTAAATAATTGTATCAATACTCCTTTAAATATATGATAAATAAAATGTCAGTGTAATTGGTGTATTATTTAATGCTCAATCATTTATAAAGGTATGAATTTTAATATTTTTTAATAAATATGAATTTATTTTATATTTTTTCTTTAGTAACACTTTTAATTGACATTCATTTGTCTTTAATTCATGATTTACCTTTTCCTTTAGATAGTCCTATGACTATGGTTAGCATGGGTGATGTGGGTTAATCCCCATCCATCATAAACATGACTATACTGAAAACTCATGGATCCACCTTGCAAAATCCACTAGTCAATCCCCATTCCATGATTATGAACCCCTCTCAATCACAAATTTAATTTAGTGATGATGTATCATCATAGGAAAGTTAACCAGGAACATGAGTTAGTATTAAACTCAAGTATATTTTTTAGGTGATTTTATAAATTTGGGTACAATAAGATATATAAATATATATTCATATAAATATATTCATATTTACTTGAAAATTCAAATTATTTACAAATCCTAAACCACACAACTTGTACCTAAATACATGACTCTTATTCACCATTCCTTTAGGCCATTGAGCCATATATGGGTTTGACCCTTTTTTTGTCATCACTGCTACACATAACTTCCTATCTCAAATTCTAAAACTAACATGGTTTCCTCATATTATCTCTAGTTAAGGACAATTATCTCTAACTTTCCAGGATAAGTCCATGTTAGGCAAATAGGGCCACTATTATGGGTCTAACCACCTAGAGTGGTCTCATATCATACCAAATAATAGATAGTTTACAAAGTTTGAATTATTCTCTTAGGTATTCTCATGCATTTAATAAGGTCATCTAAATTAAATTATTTAAAATTTTTCCTATAAATACACATCAAAGGTCACACTTGGTTCTCCCTATCTTCCTAGCTTACAAACTATTGCACATTGAGAAAAACTATCTTATGCTTTCTAAATTTAAGATAACTCACAATGATCATCTATAAGGCAAGTCTAAAGCATCTCAAATCAAGTCAATATCAATCATTTTTAAGTGTCAAAGTAATTTTTTTAGTTTCATGCACATCAAGAAGCACAATTCTATAATCACTCTGAATTGGAGAATGACATGGGCTTGATTTCCTTCCTTAGAGTATTGGATATGTAGGCAATAGTCAATCATCAAGGGGGTGATTTGGTTTAGCTCAAACCATTATTCTCCCCTCTCTCTTTGTAGGTTTTAAATATTTCAAAGTGCCCTTAGGGTTTCAATGAAAAATAAGGAAAAATATAATTATGTGGCACAAATAGAATTATGATATCTCAGCCTACTTAGGAAACATACGTGAAAATGTTGTAGTAATCATATTTTTTTCACAATAAATGTGAACAAGTCCATTAAAAATGAAAATGAGTGGCATGCATTGTAGTCAACCAAGAGTGGTCCTATCTAGGAATATTATTAGATACTAGTTTTGAATTTTCAGTGTCATGGTTATGCTTTCTTTATCTTCTCTTATCATTCATCAATCACAGTCAACTACGACAAATCCATAGTCAATATACATAAATGAATTATGTTTTTGATTAGATATCATAGACTTGTCCAAAAATAATGTGGACATGCATAATAAAATATTTTATTTATTTACACTTTCAAACATCTAGAACAATCAATAAAAATCCAAATTTGAGCTAAGTAAATTTATTCTTAGCATTTTTTTAAAAATGGCATTTTCCATAATTTTCAATTTCCAAAATTATAATTGTTAATCATTATACATCTTTAGAATTATTATATCCATCAATTTATACACCTATTAGTAATATATATATTTTTTAAAATAAAAAATAGGGTAAAAAATCAAGGGAATATGTAGAGGACTCACATGTCAAATTATTGGAATTTATAGTCCTCTTCACGAAACTTGGAAGTATTTCACTATGGGTGATCTATCTAGGGTCAATACCATCATGATAGAGTGGATTTTTTAGGTGGCCAATTAGGGTATGTTTGGATCTATTAGATATGGTAACAGAGTAATGGCCTTATGGGTGACGGTTGAGGAAATGATGTTGGGAAATAGAGCGTCTATATCTAAGGAAACATGGGAGATGAATTTAGGGGTGGTAAGTGCCAAAAAACATAAGGTATAGTTTTTTGAGATTAGATTTTCATCCCATAATATGAAAATAGCCATGGGGTTTATATAAGAAACAAGATCTGTAACTATTGATGGCATTTTGATTCCTACAAAGGAAGGTAAAACTTTCACCAAGGTGCTAAAACACACTCAAGGAGAGATATTATGCCTAATATCTCTAACCCCTTGATGACTTTTCAAGTGGAGAACGTAAATAAAATACTTAATAATGAGTATATGATTCTAAGTAGAGGTGTGATCTATAGATTTATAGGTTTTTGTCCTTCATTTTTAGAGATTTATGTATGGACTGAGAAGAACTAGAAGACCTTTATGGAAGGTAAATTATAACTCTTCCTCTACAACATTAGATTCTTTAATGTTGTAAATAATCTTGTAAAGGATATGAAGGAAATTTTCCAAGACAAGGTTTGGAGATATAATCAAATTATTGTATAGTCTAAGCCTTGGTTGTTTCTAACAAGTTTTCACTTTTCTACATTCAAAGGGAATAAGAAACTAAGATTAATGGTCTAGGGTTAGATGATACCTGAATGAAGTTAGCACACCGTTATCCAGATGATTGTAGGGACTCCTCTTTGGTTGTGGAGGATGACACTTGTAGAAGAAAGAAACTTAAACAAAGAGATTGTTAGATAGATAGACAGTGGACTGCCAAGCAAAAGCTTGGTCCCAGAAGTGCAAAGACTTCCTCGAGGGATGATAGTCCACTTTTGATAAAAGATAATGTTGCTAAAAGAAAGAAATGGTGAAACACTAAACAAAAGAAATAAAGATAATGCGTACCTATATTGTGCTATCTGCCTTCCACAGGCACCGATGTTAATTAGTCTGTCGATGTTAGTTGTCAAATCTGTCGACATCAGTTAGTCTACCGACGTCGATGGAGGTAGTGGTCGATGTAGGTCATGGAAATGTCCTTGGATAGGGTTTGCATGGATTTTTGGTCGATAAAATGGTCTATAGAATGGTCTATGGTGGTCTAAAAGTTTGTGCAGGATTTGTGCTAGGTTTGCAAGGCAGAGAGTATGGATGAAAAAGGGATAAGGACGTGGTGAAGGCCTCTCAGCCTTTCTAGGAAGAAGTCAAGTCTGGTCTGGTTGATAGCCGAGTCTGGTTCATAGCACTTAGAAGTAGCAAATGGGGACTGATTATCAAAGCATTCTAAAATACTGAGATGAAACAAAAGAAGAATACTTACCTCTTGCCTGCTGAACAAGAAGTGTAGGAGACCTATTGCTGATGCTGCTGATGTAGAAGACTACCTGCAGAGTGGAGTGATTGATGCAAATTACCTGTACCCTATGATGCTTGCTATGCGTTTGGGAGAGAGGGTGCGAGAGAGGTCAGAAGATTGGAATGTTGGCTGATTGGAAGGATTGGAAAAAGATTAGCCGATCTGCATTCTGGATGTAGAATGCAGTTTTGAAGGCAATTGATGCCGACAATACCACCGACGTCGGCTGACTACTGACTGATGTCGACAGCCAAAGAATAGGAAAAAGGGCTAAAAATATCCTTTTGTCCATTCTTCCTTCTGCCGAGGTCAGTTGGTCGTGGGAAAATGGTTGAAGGCAGGTTAAAATGGATGCAAGGAGATGAGTGGAAGGGTTGAAATGGGGTTTAGTCATTTAAGACTTGGCATGGGGTGATGAAGGGATCCAAGGAGAGGTATCCAAGGTGGGGTGAGGTGTCAAGGGGAAAGAGAGATGGAATTATTAATTCAAAATAGATAATTATTTTAAATTAATAAGACATAGGGGGCATGGAGGAATTATTAATTTAAAATAGGTAATTATTTTAAATTAATAAGTTTGTAGGGTTAGGAATGGTTAGAAGTGGACCAAGGGGACCAAGGGGGAGTCGACCAGGGAGTAGACATGATTTTGGTGTCTACATTTGCCCCTTTTTGTCTTGTTGGTTGTTCTTGATGAACTACAAGACAAAAATAGGAGTAAGTTACCCCAGGTATGGGATGAGGTCTTTTTTGTCCTGTTGGTTGTTTTTGACGAACTACAAGACAAAAATAGGAGTAAGTTGCCCCAGGTATAGGATAAGGTTGTTTCTATCCTGTTGGTTATTCAAATGAACTGCAAGACAAAAATAGGAGTTGGTTGCACCAAATGTGGGATGAGGTTGGTTGCACCAGAATGTTTCTAACAAGTTTTCACTTTTCTACATTTAAAGGGAATAAGAAACTAAGATTAATGGTCTAGGGTTAGATGATACCCAGATGAAGTTAGTGCACCGTTATCTAGATGATTGTAGGGACTCCTCTTTGGCTATGGAAGATGACACCTGTAGAAGAAAGAAACTTAAACAAAGAGATTGTTAGATAGATAGACAGTGGACTGCTAAGCAAAAGCTTGGTCCCAGAAGTGCAAAGACTTCCTCGAGGGATGACAGTCCACTTTTGATAAAAGATAATGTTGCTAAAAGAAAGAAATGGTGAAAGACTAAACAAAAGAAATAAAGATAATGCGTACCTATATTGTGTTGTTTGCCTTCCACAGTCACTGACATCGGTTAGTCTATCGGTGTCAGTTGTCAAATCTACCGATGATGATTAGTCTGCCGACGTCGGTGGAGGTAGTGGTCGATGTCAGTCAGGGCAATAGCCTTGGATAGGGTCTGGACAGATTTTTGGTTGACAGAATGGTTTGTGGTGGTCTAAAAGTTTGTGCAGGGTTTGTGTTGGGTTTGCAGGGTAGAGAGTGTGGCTTCAAAAGGGATAAGGATGTGGGGAAGGCCTCTCAGCCTTTATGGGAAGAAGTCAAGTTTGGTCTGGTTGATAGCCGAGTCTGGTTCATAGCACTTAGAAGTAGCAAATGGGGACTGATTATCAAAGCATTTTGAAATATTGAGATGAAACAAAAGAAGAATACTTACCTCTTGCCTGCTGAAGAAGTGTAGGAGCCCTGTTGTTGATGCTGCTGATGTAGAAGACTACCTGCAGAGTAGAGTGATTGATGCAGAGTACCTGTACCCTGTGATGTTTGTTGTGCATTTGGGAGAGAGGGCACGAGAGAGGTCAGAAGATTGGAAGGTTAGCTAATTAGAAGGATTGGAAAAAGATTAGTTGATCCGCATTCTAGATGCAGAACATAGTTTTGAAGGCAATCGACACTGGCAATATCACTGACATTGGCCGACTACTGACTGACGTTGGCAGCCAAAGAATAGGAAAAAAGGCTAAAAATAGCCTTTTGTTTGTTCTTCCTTCTGTCGAGGTCAGCTGGTCGTGGGAAAACGGTCAAAGGTGGGTTAAAATGGACGTGAGGAGATGAGTGGAAGGTTTGAAATGGGGTTTAGTCATTTAAGACTTGGCATGGGGTGATGAAGGGATCCAAGGAGAGGTATCCAAGGTGGGGTGAGGTGTCAAGGAGAGAGAGAGAGGGAATTATTAATTCAAAATAGATAATTATTTTAAATTAATAAGACTTAGGGGGCATGGAGGAATTATTAATTTAAAATAGGTAATTATTTTAAATTAATAAATTTGTAGGGTTAGGAATGGTTAGAAGTGGACCAAGGGGACAAAGGGGGAGTCGACCAGGGAGTAGACACGATTTCGGTGTCTACATTTGCCACTTTTTGTCTTGTTGGTTGTTTTTGATGAACTGCAAGACAAAAATAGGAGTAAGTTACCCCAGGTATGGGATGAGGTCTTTTTTGTCCTGTTGGTTGTTCTTGATGAACTACAAAACAAAAATAGGAGTAAGTTGCCCCAGGTATAGGATAAGGTTGTTTCTATCCTATTGGATGTTCAAATGAATTGCAAGACAAGAATAGGAGTTGGTTGCACCAGATGTGGGAAGAGGTATTCCCCCTCAAAGTGGGAGTTGAGGGAAGATAACTTGATATCAGGTGCTAATTTGACAGAGAGTGGATGGAGATGGTGAAGTTTCGGTGTGAACGCGGCAATAATCGTGATCACACGTATACCACTTCACATGATGGTTAGGTCAAATTGTCACAGGTCAAGGTCGAGGAGTGCTAAAATCAAAATAATCAAGCCCTAGCATTTAGTTGTAGCTGATTGGGTTATTTGATCCAAGTTGTAGCTCCAATGGTCATCATGTTCCAAGTATCTTGGGCTCAGGAAGTGCTCCTAGAAAACACGAAAATGTCACAAGTAGTGTGGATTAACTTGCTCATGATCCTATACTTGTGAGGGTTAAAATGTGGGTTGCAAACAATTTTCTAACTAGTTGTGAGGTAGCATACATGCAAAAACAACCAAAGCAACGTTGTCTTGGAAGTGTTCATGGTCGGAGGAGATAGTCATGATCTCCAAGGTCATTGGTCAAGTCGAGTCTGAGATAGATAGTTGGTCTGTTAGATGGATGGACGAAGGAATGGCTGAGCTAACCTCAAAAGACATCATGTCATCTGAGTGCTGCCTACATAGCCCTTGTCGTAGGGCCCTAGGCCAATGTAGTTCTCCCTAGAAAGGGAGGAAGGGTCAAAGTGGTCTATGATTGGTTTGGTCTAGGTTAAGTCATGGTTAAGAGGTAATATGGTTTATCCATCAAGGAGATGAACAAATGGATGTGGCCGAGCTAACCCAAGAAGATGTCATGTCATTTGAGTGCTACCTACATAGCCCCTATCGTTAGGGCCTCAGGCCAATGTAGTTCAGGCTGCGAGTCAAAGTGGTTGATAGGTTGGTTGATGATTGTTTTGGTCAGGTTGAGTTGAGGTTAAAGGTAAGATGGTTTGTCCATCAGATAGATGAACAAATGGATGTGGCTGAGCTAACCCCAAAAGACGTCATATCATCTGAGTATTGCCTACATAGCCCTAAGTGTAAGGGCCTCAGACCAATGTAGTTAGAGCGAGGAGTCAAAGTGGTTGATGTGTTGGGTTTGGTCATGTGTTGAAATGATGAGGATAAGATGATGTTACAGCCTTTTCCATATTGTGTGATGGTGTATTCTGTAACATTGGTTGAGGGGTCTTTCATCCCTAGCAATTTTCCATATTGGTAATGGTGTATGCTAAAAATGAATTGAGATTATGCTTCAGCAAGTAATGGTTTATGCTTAACATAAATTATATGGTCGATAGTTTCCATGTGTATTGTTTTCCATAGAAACTATGTGAAATGGACTATGACATGTTATTGGTCTAAAAATGTTTTTGGTTTGGTTTGGTTTGGTTGGCAAATGATTTGATTGGATTGTTTGTGACCAAGATGTATAAGAAGTGAAAGGTGCATTGCTCTTTCATTGACACGGACCATAATGATAGCATAGGCAGGGGTTGTTAGATCCAAAATCCCCATTCATGCATCACGTCGTTGACCATTGGTTGTGTTAGAGAAGTACTTGAATCACTTGACGTTAAGTGAGCTCAAAATTCCTTGAGTAGGTGATGTGATTTGAGAGGATGGGGTAACCCTTTTTGGCAAGAATAACCTTGCCCCTTTTATAGGTGACCAGAGAATGACTATAGGCAAGTCCATGGCTTAATATCTTGTCAGTCATTTTTTTTTGGCAGACTGATCGATACGGGAAGTCTACATAGGGATGTTGTTTTGCTTGGTGGTCATATGTGAAGCTGATCAATGTGGGAAGCTTTTGAAAGAGTGTTGTTTGTAGCAATATTTAGTCATAGCCATCCTTCGAAGGAGTGGTCTATATTCTAATTTATATGCTTTTGATATGACTTTGGCCTAGCTGTCCTTCAAGGGAGCAGTCTAGTAAATACAACAATTATGTAGCTATCCTTTGAGGGAGCAATCTACATTTAGAGTTTTATGACCTTTGTATGTTAGGTATCTCATTTTTGATATGTTTTGTTGATTGAATATTTAGCCATGGATGAGCCTCTAGAGGTTTAAGGGTTCCCTTTTATTAGGACAAAGCATCCATACTTTATAAAAGGGTTACATAGGATTTGTTTAGGGGAATAGGGTTGAAAAGAATGAGGATTAAGAGGACAGAGATTGCTCAAAGGATGATCTCAAGTTAAATGTCAAGTGAACGAGTACTCGACTAATAGTAGAATGGTCACAGATGCAAGACATTAAGGGGCTCAAGTTTTGATAAGTCCCTGGTCCATGCTTGTGTGTTATGATGTAAGGTCTGAGCCAATTAGGAGCAAACTTGCCTCATTTGCTTCTTTCCAAATTGGTCACATGTTAAAGATGATTAAGAAGTTGGTTGATGTTTGGTCGAGGTTTGGTCGATGCTTGGTTGAGGCTTAGTCGATGCTTGGTCGAGGCTTGGTTGATAGTTGGTTGATGTTTGGTTGGTTGATATTTCGTTGATGTTTGGTCGATGCTTAGTCAAGGCTCGGTTGATTGTTTGGTCGATGTCTGGTTGATGTCTGGTCGATGTCTGGTCAATGCTTGGTCGATGTTTGGTCGATTGTTTGGTCAATGTCTGGTCGAGGCTTAGTTAATGCTTGGTCGAGGCTTGGTTGATATTTGGTCGATGTTTGGTCGATGTCTAGTTGATGTTTAGTTGATGTCTGGTCGATGCCTGGTTGATTTTTGGTCGATGTCTGGTCGATGTTTGGTTGAGGCTTAGTCACTGCTTGGTCTAGGCTTGGGGTAGGCTTGGTCAAGGCTTGGTTGAGGCTTGGTCGAGGTCAGTTGAGACTTGGTCGATGTGTGGTTGAGGTCATGATTAAAAGGTTGGTTGATGTTTGGTCAAGGTTTGGTTGAGGCTTGGTTGAGGTCAGTTGATATTTGGTCGAGGTTGGTTGATATTTGGTTAAGGTTTGGTCGAGGCTTGGTCAAGGTCAAGTTAATGCTTGGTCGTGACTTGGTTGAGGCTTGGTCAATGCTTGGTTAATGGTTATGATAGTTAGGATAAGGTTGAATTACCCTAGTTACTAAGGAGAATGTTTGATAAATTTAGTTGGAGAGGGCGAGATCCTGATCTGCCAGATTGGAGGCAGGAATCTCAAAATCATGGATGGTGACGGAGGCAAGGGTTGGTAATGATTTGATTAAAGTGGCCAGTGGTTGGGGGTCATCAGGTTGGACCTCCATTGATTGTAAGGCTTTGATGAAGGTTTGATGATGATGTGGAGAGTTTTGTATGAGATCATACAAAGACATCTTCACAGGGGTCGTGTGGTGAGGTTGTTTCACCATGGAGTCAGGGATTGTCTTTGAGGATGTTGGTCGAGATGCGCCCAAGACAATAATCTTGGGTTTTTGTTGTGGTGAAGGCTTGATGGATGGATATGTCCAAGGGATAGAAACATGTCTTTTCCCTTTATCCTTTTGGTTTGGTGGGTTGGTGGTCACATTGACTGTGTTGATTTCGAATAATGGGGTTAAAGGCAGTGAAGGGACCATAGTCTTGTGTGGAGATTCTGATGAGGGTGATGAGGTTTGTGAGGCATGTGATGGTGTCAATGATTTGTCAAAGGGGTAGTCATGAGGATCCTTAATGAAAAGGGTATCCTTCTTTCGGTGTTGATGGGTGACAGCTTTAAGAGCGCAACAACGCTCAGTGTCATGTCCACGTGTGTGATGATAGTGATAAAATTTAGTGTTGTCAAACCAAGATGGTCTTGATTAGAGAGTTGATGAGTGTGAAGATGAGGAGGTTTAGGAGGCATGGGACAGTGTTAAAGGTTTGTTGATAATATGGTCAAGAAAAAGGGTATCTTTCTCCAAATATTGGTGAGTGACAACCTTGAGGGCACAACAATGCTCGGTATCATGCCCAGGTGTGCGATAATATGCACAAACTTTAGTGCCATTGAACTAGGGCAGTTTTGGTCTGAGACATTGGTATGGTTTAAGAGGTGGAAGACTGATGCGAGAAGACTGCAACAATTGTCGTAATAGCAAGGCATAAGAACCTGCCAATGGGTCTGTGTGTTTTGTTGCAGTAGGGGTTGATGAATTTTGTTTTGGAGGCATAGGAGGCATTGGTCATTTTGGAGGAAATATATGTTTGATGGGTAAAGGGGATAATTGAGGTGATTTGCCTCTATGAGGTATGGGAGTAGGAAGCACTCCTATTAAAGTGGATGGATGTGGGCCCAAAATAGAGGGCAATGATGAAGGTGGGGGAGGAGTTCTCCAGTGTGGTTTAGTAGCCTTCTTTAGTTTGGTTTGAGGGCCATTGTTGTGTGAGGCAAGGTTAGATATGGGGCAAACATCAAGAGATTTAATCTCTTTTGGCTTGATGGATGCCTGTGTGGGTTTGGGTTCAGATGTGGACAGAGGTGAGTGAGATGTAGCGATCTCAGGCAAAAGGCAAGAGAAAACTATCACTGGGTCTTCCTCGGTTGAAGTGGGTGAAGAGACAGGGTCTTCTCTTGGTGGAGAAGGAATAGGAGAATGGGGATCCTCAAGAGGATAGAGGGTAGGGATGATGGTGCCTTCTACTTGTGGTTGAGGGGTAGGAAGGGTATGGTCCTCCATTGGTAGGGGGAAGGATGAAGGTGGGGCTAATGGAATTGGTATGGTCGAAGCATCCTCCAATATAAGAGAGGTTGATGGAGAACTAATAGGAGAAGAAGGATCTTTTACCTGTGATGGATGAATAGGAGAAGAAAACTCTTCTACCTATGGAGGAGGTTGGTCAGGGATAAGAGGTGAGACTGTGTTGACCGTGCATATATCATGCTCTTGGGAGCTATCGGCCATGGTCTGGACATTGTTTTGGCTAGGAGGATGGTTAGGAAAAGGTTGTTTAAAGATATCAATGTTTTGGTTGGGTGGCGCATTCAGGTTATCCAAAACAAGATCTCCCTTATCTATCATGTCTTGGACAATGTTCTTGAAGGTTTGGTAGTTTTTTATGTCATGGCCCTGGACACGGTGATAGTGACAGAAGTCATTCTTCCTATACCATGTAGGGAGGGCTTTTGAGGAGTTGAATTGAGGTGGTCGGATTGGAGGGAGATTGAGGACCCCTTGTTTGACGAGTTTTTCCAACACGGAAGCGTATGACTCTCTAATTAGAGTGTATTGACGTTGTATGTAGCGTTGTTGGAATTATTTTGTAATGCTTTGAGATGTTGAAGGTTGAGATTGGTCGGTTGTTGTTGAAAATGGTGATCTAACGACCACTGTGTTTTCCATTCCTTTAGACTTGGAGTGGGAAGAAGGTCTGGAAGAAGAAGGGTCATCGGTTTTTGCATTGGTATTACGCAATTTGACCCTGTTCTCTTCAATAACATAGAGTTCAAGCTTTTGGGCCATGGTGAAAGCTTCGTCAAAAGTGCAGAATGTTTGAAACTGCAAGGTGGATGAGATGTGTGTGGCACATGCTCTAGAGAAGAGCTCAATGAGCTCGGGTTGAGGTAAAGGGAAGGAGAGTTGGTTGATTAGGCCTCTCCATCGAGTGACAAAATCAGCTATTGATTCATCGTCAAACTGCTTGATAGAGTATAGGTCTGTGATAGAGACCTTTTTGGTGATATTGATCGAAAAGTGGTCAAGGAATAATTGGGTGAGTTGAGTGAAGGAAAAGAGAGAGTGATTGGTAATAGAGCTATACCAATCAAGGGCGGGGCCAGAAAAGGACATGGGGAATGTGCGTAGTAGTAACACATCATCATTGGCTATAAGATAACAAGCATGTCTGAATGCTCGTAGATGCTACTGAGGGTCTTCCTTACTCTGGAAGTGAGTAAACTTAGGAAGCTCCCATTGACTTGGATACAGTCACATTGGGATGGAGGGATGGATGGGTTCGTTGCAAATTTGGTCATATGAAAAGACATTGCTTGAACCATAAATGGAAGTCTCAAGACTAGACATTTTGTCCATCAACATCTTGATGAGATTGGCTGATGGATTGGCAGATGGGGTCCCCCCTAGGTTGTAAGGCACTTGGAAGGTGCTAGAAGGGGCGTATGACGTAGTCGGTTGCACTTGTGTAGGTGTAACGTATTGATAACTAGTCATTGGGATAGATGTAGAGATCAAGGGTGGTTATGTCGTGAAGGTAGGAGGCACAAATTGAATAGGGGCCATCAAAGGTGGTTGAGGGGTGGCAACACTGGTCGAAGGATGAGTAGCCACCCTGGTGTTGATAGGGGCAAGAGTAGGCGGGATGGAGACAACTAGATTTTGGAAAGGGGTAGAGCTTGGTTGAATCGTCTGTGGTTGATGGGGGGCTGAAACCCCAATGGAAATGGGCCCAAAGATAGAAGGAGAAGCCACACTTTGAAGATAGGACATGGTCGAGTTGATGGTCGAGGCAAAGGCTGGAGTGGTCATGGGTTGGGTAGCAGATGCTATCGATGTCGTTGCTGCTTCAGTTAAAGAGGTTGGCATCCCATAAACTGGGTTGCTTAAGGAGTCTCACATTTGGCTTCTCACGAGATAATGCTAAAGAGCCTTGACATTGAGGTCAAAGAACCTTTCAAAGTTTTGGTCCCCTTCGGGGATAATGGATGGTTGGGTCAGGGTTGGTACGATAGGAGTTTGTTCAGTCTTTGAATGATACTCCATTAGAGGACTAGATATAGGAGGCAAAGGTGGAAGCGGTTGTTGCCTTGCGTGGTCAACAAGAGTCCTAGTTTGACTACGTGTCAAAACCATTCAAGGCAAGAAAAATACATCCTTAATAGCTCAAACAACCAGATAAGAATAGAAAAGAAGAAGAAAACAAGCAGACCCTAAATATTAAATTCCTAAGAATAAGTTTTTAGAGTCTTGGTGGCTTATGCCTTAGAGTGTGTTTGGTAAGTTGGCTGTTAGAACGGGTCTTAGAAGAAGTAGTGTATGGTTGGTTTCAGGTTAGTTTCAATGCTCAAGAGTCTATGTTAGGTTCGTACGTGGCTTGGTGCTAAGGAGCAAGCTCCCCTCACTTCACGAGCCCAGTGATACACTGGTCTCGCTTAGCCAGTATATACTTCCCCTAGAGATTATCCTCTACCAGAGAATAGAGTGGACTTTCCCCTTGGTAGTGAAGTCTAAGTGGGATTGCTGAGATAGGTAAGGTATTTGCTAGGTGATGAAATCCTAGTCGGGCCTTGTCTCAGGTATGTTAAGATGTTTGATTTGTAATAGTGGTCTGGTCGTGTAACATGAGTGCACTATGATTTATTCATAATGCAGTTTTAATTACTAGATTTGTGGACTAAATATGCATTTAGACAAAAATGAGAGGCAATAGATTTTAAGCCCAAATTAAAATGTGTGTTCAGATGCAGACAAGTGGAGAAAAGGTTGAAGAGTATGAGTTTGACTAGTCTAAGATGCAGGAAAGAAAGAGATAGAAGGATTATTTTTAACTTTGTTGATAGTGTCTTTTGGAAGAGATAGAAGAATAAGATGCAAGAAGAGACCTAATGCACCTATATGAAAAGTTTGTTTTTGGAAGAAAAAGAATGAACCCAAGGAAAATTCCTAGGGTCCCACCAGGCGTGCCAGAATGTTTCTAACAAGTTTTCGCTTTTCTACATTCAAAGGGAATAAGAAACTAAGATTAATGGTCTAGGGTTAGATGATACCCAGATGAAGTTAGCGCACTGTTATCCAGATGATTGTAGGGACTCCTCTTTGGCTGTGGAGGATGACACCTGTAGAAGAAATAAACTTAAACAAAGAGATTGTTAGATAGATAGACAGTGGACTGCCAAGCAAAAGCTTGGTCCTAGAAGTGCAAAGACTTCCTCGAGGGATGACAGTCCACTTTTGATAAAAGATAATGTTGCTAAAAGAAAGAAATGGTGAAAGACTAAACAAAAGAAATAAAGATAATGCATACCTGTATTGTGTTGTCTGCCTTCCACAGTCACCAACGTCGATTAGTCTGGCGGCATTGGTCGTCAAATCTACTGACGTCAATTAGTCTGTTGATGTCGGTGGAAGCAGTGGTCGATGTCGGTTAGGGCAATGGCCTTGGACAAGGTCTGGACAGATTTTTGGTCTGTAGAATGGTCTGTGGTGGTCTAAAAGTCTGTGCAGGGTTTGTGCTGGGTTTGCAGGGCAGAGAGTGTGGCTGAAAAAGGGATAAGGATGTGGGGAAGGCCTCTCAGCCTTTCTGGGAAGAAGTCAAGTCTGGTCTGGTTGATAGTTGAGTCTAGTTCATAGCACTTAGAAGTAATAAATGGGGAGTGATTATCAAAGCATTTTGAAATACTGAGATGAAACAAAAGAAGAATACTTACCTCTTGCCTATTGAAGAAGAAGTGTAGGAGACCTGTTGCTGATGCTACTGATGTAGAAGACTACCTACAGAGTGGAGTGATTGATGCAAAGTACTTGTACCCTGTGATGCTTGCTGTGCATTTGGGAGAGAGGGCACGAGAGAGGTTGAAAGATTGGAAGGTTGGTTGATTAGAAGGATTGGGAAAAGATTAGCCGATCCACATTCCAGATGCAGAATGCAATTTTGAAGGCAATCGATGCTGATAATACCGCCGACATCAGCCAACTACTGACTGAAGTTGGTAGTGAAAGAATAGGAAAAAGGGCTAAAAATAGCCTTTTGTCTGTTCTTCCTTCTGCCGAGGTCAGCTGGTCGTGGGAAAATGGTCGAAGGTGGGTTAAAATGGATGTGAGGAGATGAGTGGAAGGGTTGAAATGGGGTTTAGTCATTTAAGACTTGGCATGGGGTGATGAAGGGATCTAAGGAGAGGTATCCAAGGTGGGGTGAGGTGTCAAGGAGAGAGAGAGAGGGAATTATTAATTCAAAATAGATAATTATTTTAAATTAATAAGACATAGGGGGCATGGAGGAATTATTAGTTTAAAATAGGTAATTATTTTAAATTAATAAGTTTGTAGGGTTAGGAATGGTTAGAAGTGGACCAAGGGGACCAAGGGGGAGTCAACTAGGGAGTAGACACGATTTCAGTGTCTACATTGGTATCCATCCTTTGACCCACTTACAGAATCTTTCAATATCAAACAAATCTAAGTAAGGATGCTTCATCTGCCTTTCCAATTTTGGACTGATTATTATTATCGATACATAGTAAATTCTTTAGGTAAATTCTTGGTGTAGACTCTTCAATATCAAAAATTAAGCATTATAATTTTTCTTGTATCCTAAATTTTTGAATATTTTATAAAAATTTCGTACATCTATTGATATAATCATTAAGGATCAGACTTATAAATAAACTCTGGACTATGAGGGGTTGCTATTTTATTATGGAAAATATTTTACATCAGATCATCTAGATATTTATTGTGGCATGACTAATAATATGAATGGAGTTTCCGAGTGGAAGGTTATTAGCCTTGACATAGATTCAGAGATAGAAAAAATTGATGATTCATAAGAGGAACTGAACTCATATAATGTTAGTTAAGTGATGGAAATGACTGTGACAACTTCAGTTCCAGGACAGAGTAAGGAAGTTGGAGCCTTACCAAAGGTTACTTCTATTTTAGGATTGAAAAATGCTTCAATTGAGGGTTTGATGGCTATGATAACACTTATGAACATTCATTTGACCAATTTATAAGGTGAAGAGGATTATAAACAAGTTGTGTCTCTTGAAGTTTCCATTCTTATCTTGTAAGATTTAGGGGAAGGTGGTGAATGGATGATTTTGAGCATCAAAAAAGGGTTAAAGGTAAGACAAAGATAGAACCACTAAATATGACCCTAAAAACATTAAAATAAAATTTTATGGTGAGGGTCATAGTTTTTTTTTGGTTCCAAAATAGGGTTGTATCTTTTGTACTATGTTTTTGCATCCTGATTCTTTTTCTATTGGAAGAGGAACTTTATTGAGATATAGTTGTTGTATCTTTCTCTCCATTATAAATGGGGTAGACCATTTTAAAAACCTTTACCTTTACCATCAATAAAAATTTTAGGAATTTATAGTTTATATCTATTTATCCTTGATTTCATTCAATGAGTTGTCAAGTTATGTGTTATTTTTACCTAAAAAATGATACATTTCTCTTAAGAAACACATCTAACAAAATACATGTTTAGATTTTAGAGGATAAATGGAGACATGGATTTAAGGTTTATATAACATTATCCAACATCCCACATGTGATTACAAATTTTACTTCATCAATTAAGTGTTCCATGTGAGAGTTACTTATTATATTGAGAAACTTTAAATGCATTTTAGAACTTTAATCACAATCGAAAACATGCCTCCAATTTTCCATATTTTTGAGTGGGATTGAGAAATAAATGGGACATGTATATGAATTACACATACAAGGATATCTTTATATTATTTATCTCTACAGTTACTAGTTCTCATGAAATAAGTTGAAAAAGTTTTTATTGTTTCCTCCTAAATAATGGCATGTTTATTTTAAGAGATGTATCTAACAATGTTTAAGTTGGGATTCATGAGTGCCAATGAATATTCAGATAAATTTTTTTAAATATATTTATATCATTATATATGTCAATTTGATATTGATTAATAAATATGATGCTCTATTGAAAAGTTTACTAATTTACTAAGAAGCTTTTGGTGCATTTCTCAATAGTTATACATAGGGAAAAAATATACAACCAATTTTCTCTCCCAATGTGTGCAGGAGAGAAATCAATGGGATAGATATAGGAATGAACATAAAAATATAGGATTTAATGGTTCATATATATATTTCCATGTTTGAATTAACATATTTTCAAAAAATTTACTATTTTTCCCTAAATAATTATAAGTTCAACTTAAGATATGTATTTGACTGCATCAAAGTTTGAAATCTAAGGGGTAGTAAAGAACAAAGTAATGGTGTTTTTATGGAGTTTAGGCCTCCAAAACATGACCAAGATGTCATTTTTAAAATTGTATCTTTGATTTAAATGTTTTTTTTCTTTTGATCCATTATTGTAATGCCTTGTGTGATAGAAGAATTATCAAAAAATCTAGTGGGCCTACAATAGCCATGTTCATAGTAAAGAATTAAAAGTAAATGACTTGGTTTTAAAATAAAATCTAATAAAAATCAATTAAAAACAAGAGAAAAAATTAAAATAAAAAACAAATTGGCTTGGACACTACTTAGTCACAAAAAGACTAAACCCCAAGGTATACCATCTAGCTTCACTTGACAACAAGGTAATCAAGAACCCATTGAACATCATGCATCTAAGGAGATTCTATATATAATTTTTTTCTATTCTACTTGTACATAATTTCATATAATCTTGCTCGTTGTAGATACTTTCATTTTCATGTTGCTTATATATAGCTTATATCCATAAATCACAAAAATAATATAACATGTCAAAAACACATTAAAATTCAAATATTTGCTTTAAAAATATAAATTATAGATTGTATACATTTATATGTTTACATGTATTATACTTTATAGGTACTAAATATGTTATTTATGTTAGTGTAATTAGTATTATCACACATACATGCTTCACTTATTCATTTCATGTGTTTAAAAGTGTTTACATGACTTAGGTCCACCACACAGATCTAAATTTATTATTATCTACCGACTCAAGGCACATACATAGATGCATAGGTTCCTCATTTCACACATTCACCCATTTATGGGCTGCCTATACATAGTTTTGATTACCATGTTACATATTTTAAAACTCTATATCATATATTTAGCATTGTTTATATCTTGATATTGATTATCCTACATTACTAATATTTTTTCCAACTACTACTACTACTACTACTATAAAATTATTTTATGTACATATTTTATCTTATACAAATTTGTATCACATGATCATTATACTATCATTTATAACTTTACGAGTTTATAATTGATTGTTCCAAAATTATTCTACATATGTTTGAGAGCATTTGAATATGCCATGTTTCTATGGCTCTACACCACATTCTTTATTTAATGTATGCTTTGGACATATGCTCATGCCCTTGTATTGTCTTTCTTAATTTTGTATGTGGACATTTAAACATATCCTTCCATGTGGCTCTAAGCTAACCTTGCTTGCTCTATTCATATGTGGACATTTAAACATGTCCTTGTATGCCTTTATTTTCTTGGGTTTAATGACATGTGCCCATGTCCCTTGTATTGTGGCTCCTTGGCCTACTATAAGTGCCTCATCTATGTTGTATTTATGATTTCATGTATGTATCATGACCATGAAACTTGTATCTTACTTGTTACACACTCCAATTGTAGATGCCAAGAGGGACCTCATGTATCTCCCTTTCCTCCATGGGTACCATGATGGACATCATTCCCCATCCTCCTAGGTAGTTACTCAGTTTATTACTTAGATTTGATGTTCATACACATGTTTACATGATTATATCTATCTTGATGACCTTGTGAATTTTAGATCTAACATACATCATATATTTCAAAATTATGCTCTAATTATCTTACATGTCAATGTAATGTATACACATTATATTGGATTATTACACAGATATCATATATGCTTAGGCTAACACATATCATGTAGATCTTTTTCTTTTGAGCATAGTTATTACATAGGTTAAACTCCATTTAAAATAGGGGGAATTCATAGAGATTTATCACAGAGATAAATACATTTGAATGTACTCAAATTATAGTTTGAAACACATAGGCATAGAATTTTGAGATTAGTTTCAAGAAAACACAGGGGAAAATATTTAATTAGAGATCAGATCCATTTGGTAGAAAAACAACATAGTTGGACAATATCACCAACTTTTTGGAAGTAAATGATTGAGGGGGGCGGGTAAATAGGTCTTAAAACCCTTTATTTCAATTCCACTTAATTATTCATGAAAATTCATTCAATCATGTGGATAAACAATGCATAAGCAATCAACTATACAAACATTAAAAATAAGAACACAAAATAACAAAACTTATGTGTAAAAAAACCTAAAGGATATTAAAACACATTTATATCTACAAATATAATATATTAATATAATGAAAACATAAATTTTAATGAATCTTCAACTTCACATAGAGCACCAACCCAAACTATCCAAGCACCCACCAGACTAGGCATTAATAAGCACCTACTTGCAAGGAGGCACCAATCCCTTGATGAATCAACAAAAAATGAGTCACCTAATTATTTTTATCACCTTTATACCAATATTTTTTTAAACCAATATATTTTGACCACCTTCCTCAGCTATTCACACACTTTTATCTCTCTCAAATTGGCCTCTAGCCTTCTTTGCTCAACGAGCTCTATTCTTAACTTGATTAGGTCATATAACCTTGATCCTCATATGCATAACCTATAAAAAATATTCATAAATAATAATATATGATATATTTTTGTTATATAAGGCCTTATTATACTCACCAATGTGTTATATTACTCATTGACACTCTATACACATCAATGCCTAAAACTACCTAGTATATATATAAGTCACTTGTTCATATCCTTCTTAGTCAGCCAAACACCCTTACCCTATTATTTCAGCCATTAAATTAATATTAGGACATATAATATACATTGATAAAACATTTTTTGAGTCTATTTAGGTCTGACCTATCTCAATTAGGCCTTATCTCACCTTTAGGTCTCATAGAGACCTAATCCCATTAGGTATGTTCTAAGACACATTACACTTTCTCTTCATTAGAACATTTAAAATATCCAAAATATATAGTAACATATCACAAAACACTAAAATATATCTATTATAATCTCATATAGGCTTCATAAAACGTTTTATTTCAAACCACTACTTGGAGCACACCATTAGTATTATTCATATTAGATTTGTGCATACCCAGAAAGTCTATCTTAAATAACTAAAGCATAAACACAAATTTTCCAAGAAACTATAGAATAACATATATAAATATAATATACATGACCTCATGGAAATCAAAATATTAATTAAACCTTCCAACATAGGGTAAAATTACTCAAACTCTTCTTTTCAAGTAGCCCACTCAAAACTGTCAACTAGCCTAAAACACAGTCATGGAAATATGATCTTCAATACCTAAAATAATAATTCCTATGACCTATTATATATATATATATATATATATATATATATATATATATATCAATCTCAAGTACAAGGATCATAATGTCTAAATCCAAATATTGGTCTTGCAGACCAATCTTTTGTCTTCAATACACATAGTCAAACCTGAACCAGTCAACCCCTTTTGTCTTCAAAATTTCAATCACTTTCAATAAATATAAAATATTATATAAATAATGGATAGGAAATACATGTCCCAAAAAATAACATCTAATACATTGGATACTTTATCTCATTTTATAGATCCTCAAACTCATCATTGTAACTTGCTTACCCATAATTGCCAGTTTACCTTGAAGACTAGTCATGGTGATTTTGACCTTGCACACTTGTGTAGAAAATTTTATAGAATTTAAATGGATTTTTATTATATTATTATATAATCATAAAAATATAAAATATAAATATAATATGTTCAAATGAAAATATTAGTCTTGTATTCCAATCTCATAGTCTTGTACCTTATTGTCTCATCTGAACTAGACATGTCAACATATGAGCAACATTTTAATCATATACAATGATATCAAAATATTATATACAATATTAAAATGTATTATAGTATTTCAAAACATATCCATGTAATTTTATTCATCCCTAATACATGATAACACATCCCTAATCACCTTCTCACTTCTACCTAGTTTTCTCATTTTTTGCACCATTAGGCTTTTTAGCAATAGGTCAAATTGTATGACCAGTTTAGCACACATGAGGGATATAAAATGATAATAAACCAAAATTTAATTAATATTAAAGTCTCAATCTTTAACCTTAATCCATTAAACAACTTTGAATTGGTCAACTTTGACTACTATAGCAAATCTCTAAGAAACAAGGCCTTTTTTATAGGGTCCACTCACTCAACTAAAAAACTAATCACACCTAGAGGTTATTGGGATAGTTTGATACAACATAAAATCACTTAAATATTCATACCAAATCATTATGAGTAATATATTTCTCAATGGGTCATTATTAGGGTTCTTTGAGGGTTTAAACCATCTTCTAGTCTTAATGATCATTCATAAACCTTAGCCCTCATTCCAAAAACCAATGATTGGAAATTTGATCTAAGACCCTTCCCCATATAAATTGAATATATTATGATCCCATGAAGATGTTACACATGAAAATTAAGACTTGAAATACCTTCTCGGGTTGAGAACCCTCCATTATTTACACTTGAGAGACCTTAAAACACTTTTTCTTGCCTTAACCTTCAAATTTTTACCTAAAATTTGTTAAAAATAATTTAACCAACATGAAATACCTATGAAAACACTCACCTATCCATAAATTCCTTGAAAATATAACCCTATACCTTATTAGGTCATGCTCTCTCTCTCTCTCTTTGTTCTCTAAGCTTTGACCTGCAAGTCACATTAGGCCTTAGAACTAACATTAAAGTCTCTTTACATGTGTTTTCCACCTTATATAAATTTTCATAAAACATATCACATACTAAAAAAAATTCAATGATATTCATATGTCTTTTCAATAGCTTATGTTAGCTCATTAGGCCAAGAAGGGTTTGGAGATGGTCAAGTTGCATATTAGGTCTATAGGTCTTACCCCTGTAGACTTACCTTGAGACTCATGTGAGTGATCCAAATCCTCATAATAATAATAAAATAAACTCATATATACTCTAAGAATTCATCTCACAATGACACCAATATTATACCTTATCATAGGGTCTCTTCATGTTATGACTAGCATCATCACTAGTCTTCTCAAGTACTTGAATATTAGCAACTAACCTTGAAACACTCCTTTATGCTTTTAAACTTTTCACACATGAATTTTATTATCCTTACATAATATCATACCTCTATACATACCTCTCCATTCTCATCATTCACATGCTCATGATATGAATATACTTGTTATGACTAAGCTTCTCAAGAACCTTGTACTCAAGGAGTGGTACTCAAACATGCTTACCTTGTACTAAACCTTGAAATCAACCTAAAAATAATCATTATGTTTCTTAAAATCCTCTCTTGACACATGGATTTATTTTTACATACCACTTCACCATTCATCTTTACTAGATGTACTTTGATATCAACCTTGACCTTGAAATTATTAAGATAAACCTTGAACATGATAGAATCACAACACTTCTCAACAAACTCCTCCTTTATCATTGATGGAAAAATATTATTCAATTTTATAACTTTCATCTCCCCCAATTTGGTCAAACTCCCTTCTTAAACTTTCTCCCCCTTTCACATTAATGACAAGGGTCTTCATCAAACTACCATCTGGAAATCACACCTTCTTGCAACATAGATTATGAAGTAACACAGGAACATGCTCCCCCTTCATCCACACCTCATTCAAATAACTCAAAACACAAGTACACTTATCAACTTAGATCAAACTTAGTCAACAACCTGAATATCTCCCCCTCAAACCAAGCATCTACTATGCTTTTACTAATAGAATAGTGTACTCATGAATCCTAATGAAGTCACCCCTTTCCATAGAACACTAAAATAATACCAGTTTCGAAGATTCTCAGATCTCCATTATTTAACAAGACTAAATGTATTTCAATATCCTTTTAGGCTTGATCTCTTCATCAATCATTTGATCATTGATGTGAGTTGATATATGCATTATTGACTTGATTTTAGTTTTGAAGCATGATATATCATAGAAAATAGTCTACTTGAGCTTGTAGATTGATCATGACTCATGTTCACTATCTTTGGTTTCCATACATTCATTTACTTTCTTTCTTTCACTCTAGGGGATTCAAACCTCATGGTTTGACTTGATGGCCTTCTAACTCTGTTAAGACATAATCTTGTAATGTGTCCTATATTATGATAGATTTAGCAAATAAACTTATATATACCATTTGTTTGATGTGAATTATGACTCCTTCTATATTTCCATGAGTACTCATTCTTGGATGATATTTTACACTCTCTTGCTTTATGACCAAATTAACTTCATAAAAAATAGGAACCATTGAATGAACTAGCATACCTTACTAATTCTATTTTTAGTGGTTGTATGGCTAGTAAAATATATAGCTCAAATCTTTTCATAAGAATCAATCTTGGTATACTAATGAAAATATTCATTTATTTTATAATGATCTCTTAGGCCCTATGAAAACTCTTTCTATTAATGGTGCAATGTATGATTTAAATTTTTTTGATGATTGAACTAGATGAGTTTGGATTTACTTATTGAAAATCAAATATCAAGTTTTAGACAATTTCATTGAGTCTCATGTATTTATTGAAAAGAAATCTCATTTATTTACACATATTATAGACTAAAAATGGAACAAAATATGTTAACAATGATTTTCTTTCATACTTTAAGAAACATGGTATTAAACATGAGAAAATTATTTCTTACACAACTGAGCAACATGGTGTTGTAAAATATAAACATAGGACTATCAATGAAATGGCTAGGTGTATGTTACATGCTAAAAATATGTATTTCAAAATTTGGGTTGAATCTATGTATTTTGTTATCTATCTCATTAATAGGAATCTTACTAAATTTGTTTTAAATATTACCCTTGAAGAAGCTTGGAGTGGTAGAAAACCTAATTTAAAAAATTTACATGTTTTTGGTTGTGATGCATTTATTCATATTTGTACAAAAAATTTAAGAAATTATATTATAAATGAAACACTTTTACCTTTATTGGTTATGACGATTCATCTAAAGTTTATAGGGTGTATAATCTGTAAACTAATAAAATTAAGATTAAAAGGCATGTTAGAATTATTGAAATGGTGTAATTGATTATACTTCCAAATTAGATTCTCTTGATATAATTTTTGCTTCATTTTATTTTGAATAAAGTGATGATCATAATTATGTTGTTCATAATGATGTTATTCCTAAAGTCCATTCTTGTTCTTCTAGTCCCTCTCCTCCTAAATCTATGCCTAAGTTGATCAAAATTACTCTCTAGAAGCTTCTAAAATTTATGTAGATCTTAATGATACTCATAGAACTAGGCAACAATTTTGTATTTAGTATTTGATGTCTAAACATATGAATAATAATGATTTTACAACAATAAAATAAGCTCAAGGCCACCCTCATTGGGAAAAATCAATGGATGATGAATACAATTGTTTGATTTATAGTAACACTTCAGACTTAGTCCCTCTCCCTAAATCACACTATATGGTAAGTTGTAAATAACTATTTAAAACTAAGTTCAATTATTATAATCAAATTATCTTCATAATTTGGCCTCTCTTGAGTATTCCAAAATATACTAGGAACAAATAACACATATGCACCATGAATGGGTGGTTAGAAACAAGCTTCAACATGTATTATATGTATCCCTAACTACCGGTCTTCTTCTGTAAAAGTGTTCTCATCATCTACAGTCACCACCACTACCCTTATAGGCCTTATTCTCACATTTTCATCAAAATAACCTTCAGTTACTCAATCCAATCCATGTAATGGATGATATAACACCTATCAAGAGTCCCCTTGCATCCCAGTCCATTAAGTAAACCTTAAAAGACCTCCCAATTGGAATTATGACTTTCTCACTTGGTAGTCACCCTCCATTCTCATTATCTTCTGTAGATTATTTAAAGTTGAGGAGCTTGTATAGGTGTTTGTATGCTTCTTTGAGGTAATAGATTATCAGTAAAATTTATATTAGGTCTCACTTGAGCTCTCCAAATGATCTTCATCCTTCAAGACTCCCCTGGACCTACAAAACCATCAAAATTTCTAATTTTTTTATACATTGTTCGTAAAAATAAGGTATAAACCAATCTGATGGAAAGGAGCTAGAGTTTCTCTACAAGTCCAAAAAAATTCCTAGACTAGCTCATTTGGATGCATTTTCTTCCTTACATTTTCAATTAGGTCAAGATCAAGTGTTTTGGATGGTTTTAAGTAGTTCTGAGTCTTAACATTTGTTCATAAAAACTTGATGTTAAACCTATGAACAAATTCCACTATAATCATGTTTAGTAACTCCTTCAATCATTCTTATCACCTTATGTCTCCATGCTAATTGTCTATATCATTGTGAGCATCTAAAGATGGCCTCCCAAGCTTGGGAGTGTATTCTGCATAACCTAAGGTATCCTTAAGCCAAAATGACCCCTCTATAAGACTTCTCTACAAAAAAAAGACTATGATCAACATAATATCTTTTGATTAAGTCTTTAACTTGAATTATAAGTTTAATTTGGCCCTTGAATTGGTATTGAGGCCCCATTAGGGCTTTAGGCTTAGTTTACGTCTAGTAAGACTGACTGCATATCTCGGCTGATGACTACTCTACTTGATTTCCTAGTATTTTTAGGCTTCATTCATGATTTTTCCCCCTTAATACATATATTTTAATTCTTATTTTAATACTCCAAACCTACTCAACACATCTCCTTATCACTTGCACCTACCTATAGTTTTTCATTTCTAGGAGTGCCTTATGTTCAAGATAGAACAAAAGGAATATCCCCTATTATCCCAGACAATGTGAATATATGAGAGGCTCCAATATGTCACGAATACCTTTTTTATGGAATATCATAGCTGGATCACACCAATAGAGCCCTTAACACTTCAAAAATCCAAGACATACTCGTTAAAGTTAGTGACTGTGCATAGATTATGAACAAAATTGGATTTGTTGATTTGTCTTGTTCCTTTAGTCTAAGAACTATATATAGATAAGATAATAACACTATGAGAGTGTTATTAAATTTTTTATTTCACTATCAACCTCTTCTAACTCTCATCTTTCACTCTTTGCATTGCCTAGTTTGTAGTCAAAATGTGATTATGTTATTTACTCAAAAAATGGATATGCTTGTAGATGTATCTCATATTAGAACCTAGATATTATACCATAAGACATATTTGTATTATTTTAACTCATCCCATAATTTTTTAAGTTCACTCATACCATTTATTAATTTATATGCTCATTATTCCTCCATTGACACTGGCCTGAGTTGGGTTTTCCTCCATAGCAAGCTATAGGTGGATTTCTTTTAAGCCATAGAGACCATTGTAGGTGGTCTTCAACCCTTTATCCTTGTGTTTCACATCTTAAGATACCTTTGAGATTATTAGATAAATTTCACCTCAATTATGCATTCATCCTTGTATGTTTCTTAATCATTAGTCCCTTACTAACAATTCCATGTATGCCTATAATCAGGTTGTAGATTCAATTTTGAGAAGAAGGGGCTCCTGTAAGTGGTGTTACGAGTCAAAACTTGTGTCTCAACTCCCTTAACTATTTTTTGATATAATATTTCCCTTCTCATCTAAAAAGTGTCACTTTACATGAAGACATGTATCCATCATGCCACTGTTGGACTGTAAGGTCATTTGAAAATCAAAACACAGTAGAGAACACATACATTATATAGTGAAAGAATGCATAAGATGGAGGCCTCATCTACATTACCCATTGGGACCAAACACTAATCCTATCGTGTTAACTCACTACCCTTATTTCTTGGCTACATGATGAAAACCATTAGAGCAATTTATACTTCAATATGTTCCATCATGGAAAGATAAAAATAAAGATAGAGTCCCTGTTCAAAAAATTTAATGTAATTTATCCCTTAAGTTAATTTCTCCTCATATGAACATGATTCTAAAGTTTTTATACCATATTTAGACCCCACCATAATCTTTATGGTACTCTTCAATGCTTTAAAACTCTAATGAATGTCCAAACAAGTTTAAAACACCTCATATTCAACTGCTCACTCCTCTGTGGACCACCTATAGGTACACATACAATATATAGGACTATGAAGGTAAGGTGTTGTAAATAGTTAACACAATACATCCTAAGCCATTTTAATAACTCAAACTTGATTTCTCACACCTTGAGACTTATACAACTTTTAAGCCTTTATGTTTTACCATCATGACTATTTAAGGATCTTCCTTTACCTACCTATAGGTGGGTATTGCAATAAATTTGATTGTACATACCTTTTACTATGTTATTCATCAATATATGATTTTGAAAACACATCTTCACAAGAATATATTGCTCACTATTAAGTGAGAGATAAAAAACAACATTTCAACATACATTTCTATTGTTATGAATGTCAAATAAGGATAAAAGCTTCTATAACTGATGAAACTATTTGTAAACTCAAAGGTGTCTCTCATTAGAAAAGTAAGATGATTTTGATAATCAATTATCTTCCACACATGCAACCAAGGATGGAAACCATGAGATAAGAATTTCCACTCCCTAAATACACTTTTACCAATTGGTTTATATCGACTGATGGAAACAAGAGAAAAATTTGTAGGGTATGGGGATTAGCATGTAGAAAAAGTGACTAACACTCTTAACATTGATTCATAAAGTAGAAGCAACCAGTTCTTGAAATCTCACCAAGTGTGTTTGACCTGAACCAACTCCTTTTGTCCATACTAAATCAAAATTGGTTGACCTCTTCACCATCCAAAAAAGAGGGATGGAGGAAAAGATCAGGTTTTCTCCCTTTTTGAGATTTTCAAGAGTGACCAAGTGTACAAATAAGCTCAGGGGACTTGAAGGGTCACTGTATAAGTCTACCCCATGTGCCACACTCTTGTACAAATAGTAAAATTACGAAAACTTCCTCATTTCCAAATATTTTGTTGATTTATATGTAGCCCCCTATCATTTTTTAGTTAAAAGACTAACTACTAATATATTATAACGTCATACACATTGAAGGACACTTTATAACACTTGTATTTAATGTTAAACCATACAAACCTCATGAATGGCTCAAATATGACCCTTAGAATGACATAAGACTAAATATGAATATGAATAAGGTAATGACACATTAAATGACAATTATCTAGGACCATGGAACACATTTGACAATAATAGACCCATATATAAGTTTTAGACTATAAGGGATTGACCTTTTTTTACTTGTCATCAAAATAGTCAATATTATTTATGATTTCCTATGAATGGAAAACCAAATATGCCAAAGACTAATAGCCTACTCCTATCCATTAGATAATGAAATAACCTATCCATAAGTTATACATTGAATTGCATTTGAAACCACACCAAACACAAGAAAATACACACCAAAGGAAACACACATGTGCTCTCAAGAACACTTATGGAACACACACAATATAAGTAAAAACACACACCTATCCTAATATTTATAAGACCTCAACTTATTAAGGTGAAGGGAAACTTGCCATGTTTCAACCAGTGTCAAAGATGGCTCCTCTTACATCCTTGCTTCTCCATAAAAGCAACCTAGCATGTGAATCATGTTTGTCACCAAATACTTGCTCATGTTGATGGTAAAAGAGCTTACCATATTTGATGTTTCTTATATCTGCAAGTGGCCTTCTTTAGGTTTTCAAGGATGTTCTATTTACACCTAAAATAAGATTGTTTAAACTTATAACCTTCCTAACCCTTGCCATATCTGATTGGTGTTATTTAAATTTTAGGTTAGAGGTGATCAAGACTCTCTCAACTTCACTCTCTTAATGACCATGATGTTCTTGATGTATGAGATCATTAAGTTTTTCCTCATTATACCAAAAGACATCAAAGAGTAATCTATCATCAAGCTGTGCTCTTGACTATTCCTCAAGCACAAATATGTCTTCCTTGACTTCATTATCCTTCTCTATGACCGTAGACTCTTTGACATCATTTTGAATTCAACCTCATGCTTATCAAGACCTTCTCCTTCATGCTTGATGAGGTACTCAACCATGTGATTGTTAGGCTCATCAACCAACTTAACATTAGATATGCACTTCTTAAGAAGATAAGTAGTCTTACCCAACTGATCAAAATCTTGACAAATGGCATTGATCCTTTGCCATAGGTCATCTTATTCCTCATGAATGTCATCTTCAAGGGCTCCTTCATCAAGTATATGAAAAATAACATTATTATTCTCACCATATTTATCTATTATTATCTTCAAGATATCATCATCATACACATGAATCAATTAATTTCCTTTAGTAACTTGTGAGAAAGAATGCTCAATGCTTACCTCAGATTGCTCATATGCTCCCTTATGGGTGATATAGGTGCCAAGGTTAATTTTTTTAAAGTAGGTATACAGATAATATCCATAGGTGTCAACACCATACTAATAAAGAAACAAACCAAAACCTTCCTCAATCTTGGAATAATCACCATCATCCATAATAGACTCCTCTTTATCATTGATAACATAACTCAAATTGGAACTTGCTTCAACATAGGGTTAAATGTGAAATTTAGAAAGTGGTTGAGTCTTAATGGTTACCTTTACTCCATATCTTGTCTTGAAGGATAATAAGGAATAATAAACTAATATTTATTCTCATATGTTACCTATGAAATCCATTGAGAGGTAGATAGTAAAGTGGGCATGCAAGTTAATAACCACAATGTCTTGGAAGATGGGGAAACTAGGAAAATCATGCAAGAAAATCTTCATCCAATTGACCAACCCTATTGAATTGTTAGGTGTCCCATCTATTTTAGTCACTCATTTACTATTTACTTCATATTTTATACCCAATTTTTTAGCTATAACCTTAGGCATCACTAATGTTCTAGCTCCACTATCAACTATGTAGTTATGAACTAGTTTGTCCCCCATAATGAGAGTGATGTAGAAAGGTAGAGGATTTTCATATTTTGTAGAGGGTTATAAAATATTATTAGTGTAATTTTTAATATCAAAATTATTATGACTATATATTGATGAGGGAGGACTAGCATGGATAGTGGACATCTACTTTTGCAAGAGTTACTTTTGTCCAGGCATGTGAAGGACATCTTAAAGAGAGATAGATGCCTTAAAACTTTTAGATGATTCAAAAAATTTCAAAGTAGAAGTGTTTACCTTTTATTGAGTCCTTTAAGGAAATTAATTAGTTTTAAATTGAGGTATTGAAGCACTTTGAGTATGCCTTCCAACATTCTGATTTGAAGGAAGTGAAGGGTTTGTAGGGACTACCATACTTGCAATCATGCCTTGCTACCTAGTAGGAGGACTATTTTCACTTGTGGTAACATCATTACCTTCTCCTAGATCCTTCCTTTTGGATTTATTATTATTTTCAATATAATTCCCTTTTTTGATAACATAAGTATCATCAACTAGGAAGTTACTGAAACTCACTTCTTGAGGCTGCCATTCCTCATTAGCTTGCATTAAAACTTCATCTTCTATTGATAGTTGAGAAATGAATCCTCCTTAGGAAACTTGAGCTTTATCTCCACATTCATTATCATCCATGAATTTACCTTTTTTCCATTCTTATCCTTGGATCAAATTACTATGCAGCAATACCATTAGTCTTGTGTTGGATGTGGAAGTAGTTTTGAATACATTAGCAAGCCTATTGAAATTAGGCTACCCTTGACCTCTCCCTTGCCCATATTATTGACCATATTGATGATGATAAGGATAGGTATTTTTATTCACACCATTTTTCATATTTTATTGTTAAGCTGAGCCTCAAAGAATTTAGACCTTACTTCCCAATAAATTGAATCTTATATCTTCTTAGGAGTAGTCTTTGACTTGGTTTTAACATTAGGGACTTGGGAAAAATTTGGAGCAACAACAAAAGTAGTTTGAATAAGAGGCATAATTTTTTTAATAATAAACTTCCCAACTTATATGAGTCCATTCTCAGCTCTAATGCTAAGGTCTTATGTTATAGGTAAGGTGAAACGACCCATGGATTATAGCATGATGGTTATGTTAGTGCCAATAGCCCTCAAGTATGTAGGAAACATAAAGCTGGTAGGTGGTCTCATGGGAGGAGGTAACCTACACCAAGTCCTTTTTAATCTTTCATTAAAATCATGCATTATCTCTTTGGGGGCTCTTTGAATTAAGTTGAGTTGGTGAATGAGTAAAGTGTGATCACTCTTGTCTTCAAATCTTGATGTTAGCATCTCTCCAAAATCATCCCAAGTTGTGATACATCCACTGGGCAAAGTCCTATACCAATCAAGTTATTCCCATCTAAGGTATATGTTAAGGAGTCTAATTACAATATTTAACTTAGTGACATTATGAAAACTACATAATTTTAGAATATTCCTAATGTGTTTACTAGGAGTGACATGACCTTCATCATTTAATGTAGTAACACTCTTTATAGCATTAGGTGGAATGTCATCAAACACATAAAGATGGATTTTATTTTCAATGTTAAAGGCTAGGAATACATGATGCCTATTAATGTTGTATTCAAGTTCTCCATCAATTTCTTTTTCTTCTTGGCTAGAAAAGTCCTCCTACTCCTGAAAATGTAGAATAGGTTGAGGGTGAAAAACTTCAAGAGGAAGTTCAGGTTGAAGAGGTGGATTAATAGAATTGAAAACTCTACTATAAGATGACCTAATAAGGACCATGAATCATGAGCATAAATATATGAAACAAATGATTTAAAACCACATTTTACCTTGAATGGAGTCACCAAATACTAAGTAGAACACCATATATAGTTGTGATGTTGTGAAGACCAACATTCCCCTTGATAAGTTATCTTTAGGACAATGCTCCCACCGATCATGTTAGAACTATTATCACCAAATATCTCATCCTAAATGATTTTTTTCAATCCTACTCTAATATTTATCCAACACTATAATACCTCTAGGCATATTGGTTGCCTATAGTAGAGGTAGACCTATAGGTATAAGTGCTAACTCCCTAGATTGATCCTTAAGTATTATCACCTACACTAACTAATTATTTGAATGAAAAGAGGTATAAAGATGCATGAAAATAAAATAATATAAAGTGTTGATACACCATAAATATATCCACTTTGTTATCTTACTCTTTCACTAAGAGACATGGCCTACAACACTAGCTTCAAAGTCCTAGAATACTATAGCATTAATATTTCAATATGGAGGTGCTATGGATGAAACTACCCAAGGTAAGTGGACAAGAGGTCAATTATAGATAATAAGGTTACTTGTGCACATTAAGGGAGTAAAAAACACTATATACACTCCATATGACCATTAGAGTGAGAACTTCTTACACTAAACATGAAAGGATTAAGAGAAACAAGGATAGAATCTTATCACTAGACCTCACCATACATCACTTCAAAAAATTAGAAAAGATGTATGTGAACTCAAAAATAGATTTAATATCATATTTAAAGTCAAATTAAAAGATAAAACTAGTAGGGATTCATTGTACCAGATGTGGAATTAGTATACAAGAGCCACCATGGCTAGCATTTATAGAATGTGTGAGAGGAGAGGGAAGAATGAAGCTCAAGAGTCACAAGAACAAGTGTCAAGATGAGAGAGAGATTTTTATCTATAGGATAATAGAGTATGAAACAGACCATGAAAGGTCTCTTTGGACAAATGTCCCTTAAATGCATGAAAACTCCTCACAACTAGTTTAGGACCCTTCAACTAACTTCTTAGAGTCTATCTTCATCATTTGGCCTCTCTTTTGTTCTCTAAAATAGACTGAGAACAACTAATACATATGAACTATGAAGGGGGGTATAATAAAAAATATTCAACATGTATTAGATGTATCCCTAACCATTGGTCTTATTTGGACAAGTGTTATCATCATCTCTAGTCACCATAACTAGCATTCTAGGCCTCATTCTCATATTTTTCATCAAAAGGTCCTTTAGTTACTCATTAAAATCCATGTAAGGGATGATATGACACCTATAAATTTTCCCCTTATATCCTAATCCATCAAGATGACCGTAAAAGGCCTCGTAATTGGACTTATCACTTTCTCACTTGGTGATCACCCTTAATTCTCATTGTCTTCCATAGTTTGTTTGATGTGAAGGAGATTTTAGAGGTGTCTATGTGCTTGTATGAGGTAATAAAGGAGAATTAAGAGTTAGGTTAGATCCTAATTTACTTCCTCAAATTATCTTCATCTTTTAAGACTCCCCTACACCTAAAAATACATCAAAAGTTTTTAAGAAAACCTATTTTATACCTTGTTTGTACATATAGGGTACAAACAAATCTAATGGGATGGAGCCTGAGGGAGTTATCTATAATTACAAAACACTTACCATACCAAACTAGCTCATTTGGATGCATGTTCTTCTGCACATTTTTGATTGGGTCAAGATCAAGGGTTTTGGAGGGTTTCAAGTAGTTTTGAATATTATCATTTGTTCATAAATTTTTGACATTGAGCCTATGAAATAATTCCACTAGAGGACCTCCTTAAATCATTATTATCTCATTAGGTCTCCATTATAAGTGTTTTTACTAGTGTGAACATCTAAAGATGGCCTCTCGAGCTTGGGAGTGTATTTTGCATACCTTGGAGTGTCCTTAAGCCAAAATGACCCCTTTATAGGAATTCTCTTCAAACCAAATAATGTTATAAACCTCATATATTATCCTTAAGGATTTTAATTTAATCATAAGCTTCATTTATCCCTATAAGTGGTATTGATAACCCATTAGGGATTTAGGCCTAGTCAAGGTCTAGTAGGCCTGACTGAATATATAAGCTCATGACTAATCTATTTGATTTCCTAATGTTGTGAGGCCTCATTAATTATTTTTCCCACTCAATACATCTCTATTAATTATTTTTTAAATTCTCTAAACCTCCTTATCACATATCCTTATCACTTACTTACCCCTACCTATAGTTTTACATTTCTAGGAATGGCCTTTGTTGGAGACTGAACAGAGGGCATCTCCCTTATTTTCCTAGATGATGTGATTATATGAGAGGCTCAAATAGGTTATTAATAACTTATATATGTAATATCACATATAATTCACACTAAAATTCCCCTTAACACTCTAAGACAAACTCTTTGAAGCTATTAATTGTGCATAGACTGTGAACAAAATTGGATTTGTTAATTTGCCTTCTTCTTGTTAATTTGAATACATTTGAAGGACTTTGAAATTAGGCTACCATTTACCTCTCCCTTACCCATATTATTTAACATATTGATGATGATAGGGATAGCTATTTTTATTCACACCATTTTTCATATTTTATTGTCTAAGTTGAGCCTCAAAGAATTTAGACCTTACTTCACAATAAATTATTTCTTTTATCTTTTTAGGATTAGTCTTTGAATTTGTGTTGGAATTAAGGACTTGGGAAACATTTTAAGTAATAAAAAAAGTATTTGGAAGCAAAGGCATAGACAATTTTTGAATAAACATCCCAATTTGTATGACTCAATTCTTAGCTCTAATGGCAAGGTCATATGCTTTAGGTAAGATGAAACCACTAATGGATTGTATCATAATGGTTCTGTTAGTGACAATGACCCTCAAATATTTAGGAAACACAAATATAGTAGGTGGTCTCATGGGAGGAGGTAACCTATGCTAATTCTTTTAGAATATTTCATTAAAATCATGAATTATCTCTTTGGGGGATCTTTGAATTACGTTGAGTTGGTGAATGAGTAAACTGTGATCACTCTTGTCTTCAAATATTCATGTTAGTAGCTCTCTAAAATCATCAAAAATTGTTATAAATCCACTAGGAATTTTTTTTTATACATCCAATATTCTAAAGATGTATAAGTCCATGTTAGGCAATACTTCCAAGTTCCGTGAAGAGGACTATAAATTCCAATAATTTGACATGTGAGTCCTTTACATATTCCGTTGACTTTTTACCCTATTTTTTATTTTAAAATAAATATATTGTACTAATAGGTGTATAAATTGATGGATATAAATATTCTAAAGATGTATAATGATTAAAAATTCTAATTTTGGAAATTGAAAAATATGGAAAATGCCATTTTTATAAAAATGCTAAGAATAAATTTACTTATCTCAAATTGGGATTTTTATTAATTGTTATATATGTTTGAAAGTGTAAATAAATAATATATTTTATTATGCATTTCCACATTGTTTTTAGACAAGTCTGTGATATGTAATCAACAACATAATTCATTTATGTATATTGACTATGGATTTGTTGTAGTTGACGGTGACTGATGAATGATAGGAGAAGATAGAGAAAGCATAACTATGATAGTGAAAATACAAAACTAATGTCTAATAATATTATTATATACCACCACTCTTAGTGGAAAACAATTCATGCCACTCATGTCCATTTGCAATGTACTTGTTCACATTCATTGTGACAAAAATATGATTGCTACAACATTTTCACCTATGTTTCCTAAGTAGGCTGAGATATCATAATTTATTTGTGCCACATAATTAGTTTTTTCTTTATTTTTCATTGAAACCCTAAGGTAACTTTAAAATATTTAAAACCTAAGAAGATAGAGGGGATCATAATTAGTTGAGATAACTGAAATAACCCCCTTGATGATTGACCACTGCCTACATATCCAATGCTCTAAGGAAGGAAATCAAGCCCATGTGGTTCTCCAATTCAAAGTGATTATGGAATTGTGCTTCTTGATGTGCATGCAACTATAAACATTATTTTGACACTTAAAAATTATTGATCTTGACTTTATTTGAGTTGCTTTAGACTTGGGTTATAGATGATCTTTGTGAGTTATCTTGAATTTAGATAGCATAAGGTAGTTTTTCTTAATGTGCAATAGTTTGTAAGATAGGAAAATAGGGAGAACCAAGTGTGACATTTGATGTGCATTTATAGGAAAACCCTTTTATAATTTCATTAGATGACCTTATGAAATGCATGAAAAGACCTAAGAGAATAATTCAAACTTTGGAAACTATCTATTATTTGGTATGATATGGGACCACTCTAGGTGGTTAGACCCATAATAGTGGCCCTATTTGCCTAACATGGACTTATCCTAGGAAGTTAGGGATAGTATGTTGTTAAGAGTTTTTTTTTTTAGGATTCTACCTTTCCATTCACTTGAGGATGATAGGGTGAGGATAAACATAACATGATCTTTAATGCATCACAAAGACCTTAGACTTGTGATGAAGAGGCATCTTGTATGGACCCCAAAGTTGTTAAAATTTTGTCTCAAGTTAGTTTATTAGTTATTTTATAGTTTCTAGAGGTAAGTTGAAGTCCATGGGAGGTGTCTAGTAGGTTTAAAGAAACATAAAATTTGAATTGTTCATTTTCCTACCAAAAACACCATTTAAAAGTTTGAATTTTCCAAACTCTTATCCAAGGAATTTTGTGTATGTATGGAGGTGGTAAAATGTATAAGTATTTCTAAGTTTCTAAGAAATGTCTATTGTGATGCTCATGTCTTTTGTGTAATGTATGTGTTTTCATTAATAAAGGAATGAATTTGAATTTGATTTCAAATGTGATTGAAGGATTATGTATTATGGTTTGAATAAATATTGATAAAGACAAATAATGGTGAATAGAAACATTTATTCTAAGAGGAACAAGAAATAGGCCCTTGTATGTGAGTTACTATTTATATTGCAGATTGCATGTCTTGAGACTATTGATCAGAGGTATATTTTTGATGGTTTAATTGTTTATAAATATTTTTAAATGTAATTTGAGACCTTATATTTTTTAAGGAATAGTATATAGATCATTAAATTCTCAAACAAGACTAATCCTAGACCCCTATTTGTGTGAAGTATCCCTATTTGCAAAATGATGCATTTTCAATGAATGAATGGTGAAAGATGTATAAAGATCCTTGAAAAAGTGAAAAAATTTTGTGTAAATTTATTTAAAATCTCATAGAACAAGATGCATAGCGGATCCTTTATGTTGTTTAATACTTATGACAAGAAACCCTATTTTCTTGTAGTCACACAATGGTATAGTGCAATGTGTAGTGATTTTTTGCATGATATGATCAAGGATTTGAATTGTGGTACTAAATAATATTTTGGTAAGTTATATTTAAAATTTGAATGATGTTAATAACACTTTATGTGATCAAAAAGGTGTCCTAAGTTGTCACAATATAATATAGACTTGTAGTGTCTATAGTTTCTTGCACAGATGACTATATTTGGAGAGAGAAACCATTTCAATTGAGAAGGAAGTGTGCACAAATGCTCAGATAAGGTAATACATGCTAAGTGTTGATACTTGGATTCACACCCTTGAGTATATGCCTAAATCTCCTCATCCAAGTGGCACTATGGAGACATTTATCTTATTGTGGGTGACAATATTAAGAAATGAATATCTAGATAAGGGGCTAGCTCCCCTTAATGCATATTTAAAGATCTCTCTCTAACTTAATAATTTGGATATGAAAAGTGATCTAGGTGGATCTCTCCATTTGTGAAAAAAAATAAAAGTTTCCATACTCTGATAAAAATGATTGCATAGCATAGAGCTCATTGAGAGCTTTTCGATGCTTTTTACAGTTTGCAAAATGGACACCGTATGCAAAAGTTATAGGCCGTTGAAGTTTTGGTTTGATAAGTAAAAATTTGGTGTCGACAAGTGGCATGGCATTATTTACATGAGACAAGTGGACCAATGGGAGGTTGACACGTGGCATGATTAGGTTCATAGATAAGCTCATTGACCAAACCAAGTGGCAAGCAAGGTGGTGAGTTTGAAGGCATGGCGTGCTCTCCAAGGAAACACCTAGCCTAAGCCTGAGTCAAAAGAGTCTTAGGTGGCTGAAGCCACGTGACAAGTGGGTGGCTAAAGACCGTTTCAAATCTCTTCTCTCCACTAAGTGCGTAGCATGTGAATGAACCCACATTGGAAAATGGCGGTCAAAGGCTATTTTAAGCCTTGCTTTAAATGCTCAACCCACACATGTGGGATAAAAACAAAGTTTGAAGCACCCAAGGAGGAGACTGACGCACCAAACAAGGAGGAAGAAAATTAAAACACATGCCTTGTTACCTAGAAAAGAGGACCAGCGAGTTTTGAACCCCTAACCTTGTGGCAAAAAGTAAGGAGACTTAGCCACTACACCACAGGCTTGCAACTGATTATAAAAACTCAAATTTATATTTGTTTTAAATAGGTTCTGGATTGTTTTTTTTAATTTTTAAAGGCTGAGACTTTGTAAAAGCTTTGTGAAAGCTTAGATAATGGATTTTTATCCATTTTTCGGCCACAACACTCAGTCTTAATGCTCTTTTTATCCAATTTGCATATTGGAAGAGTATTTTTAAACCCATAGAGGAGATTTTTTGGACTTTTGAAGCAGCTTTGCAGGTGTGAAGACTCATGGAATTCGAAGGTGCCGGGCTTGATTATCAGTCACGGTGTAGGTGAATTTTTGTATTGAGAGATCAACTTGCAGGAAAGTTGTTTATTGTTTCTAGGTTGTTGAATTGCCCTTAATGGAAATGGTCCACTCCTTTGGAGAACCTGAAGATGTAGGCATCATTTGTTGAGCTGAACTCCATTATCATGTTTCGTGTTTCTTGGTAATTTGTCATTTTGATGCATGATCTTGTTTCAGTTTGCTGATTTGGTTTAATTAGTAAATGAACTTATGCAAGTAATTTTCATTATGACAATTATAACACAATGTTATTAAAAAATCGGTTCAATAATCGAGAATGATTTATGCCAAAACATTTTGCAAGTTCTTTTGAGTTTTTTGAGAATTTGTATCAGTTTTGAGAAATCAGTATTCATATTTTGAACTTCACTTTGAGTTGAATCAGTAGAGTTTATAGATCAAGTTGGTATCAGATTAGTTGATCAATGGGATTTAACAATTGGTTGTTGTTTTTGCTTCTATTTCAGCATTTGTTTTAATTTTTGTGATTCGACAGGTGCAATGGGAAAATTATCCAATAGAGCCAAGCTTGATGAGCTTGAAGCATATAACCAACAAATAAAGGAAGAGAATGCTTTCTTGAGAGCAAGATTGAACTCCTTGGATGAGGAGATTGCCCAATTGAAAAAGGAGTTACGAGCCAAGGATGAGCTCATGGAAAAACTATAGAATGGTGGACAAGTGAAGGATTTGCCTTCCACTGTAGATGCAAGCACTATGATAGATGAAAACATTGTAAGTGCATGTAAGTCATCAATTGATTTTCCTTCCCATGAAGAATCTAGTAACAATGATTTTGGTAAATTTGAATAATATACAAAAGGAATAGGTTCAAAATTACTTGTTAAAATGGGATTTAATGGAAAAGGCCTAAGAAAAGATGGCCAAGGTGATACTAACCCCATTCAGGTAGAGAATAAGCCTAATCATGCAGGGTTAGGATACAGATCTGGTATTCAAAATGAAACAAGTGAATGCTTTGAGAAAGCAGAAGCAAGATGTGTTATGGAGAATTGTAAATCCTCTTGGATGGAAGGTAAAACACATTATTTTCACCACACTTGCAATCATGATGATTCTAACTCTACCAGACAACATAAACATTCCAATGTTCCTTTTGATTATGGTACACAATTTGTGGCACATTTATCCATGTAGTTTTTGTGGATTGTCTAATCATTGTGTAGCCAAATGTTGGAAACATAAATCATTGTTAGGAAAGATTTTGAAAGACTATTCTCCTAGACAAAGTTCTAAGAGTAGCAATAAGAATATGTTTTCCAATAGAGTGGACAAAAGGTTTTGTACTCATTGTAACAGAAGTGGACATCGGGTTGAAAAGTGTTGGAGACTTCAACCATCACACCATCTTAGAAATGGTAAGATTAAGATGGTCTATAAACCTAACAATAAGGTTATTAATGAAGTTAAACCAACCCATACAAATGTTACTAAATCCACTAAAGAAATCTCACCAACTAATCAAGAAAATATGATTAAGAGGGTTGGTAAACAATTTTTGACATTCATGTTGTCATGATTAGTGGATGCATTCATGTTGTAAAGCAATTTTGGAATATATGTTGTATGCATAAAGGACATTCACCATGCTTTGAATGCTGATATGGTTTATTGGAGTGGCCGGTAGAGAACAACCAAGGGACAGGTTAAACATACTTGGAATATTTTCTCATGTTTGGGATTTTGAAACTTCATTTTTAAACCTTGACAATAGTATATGCAGTTTATATGGACATGAGCAGTATGTCTATTTTGAGAAATTTGCATTGTAGTTTATATGTTGTCTTTTATATTGTGCAAATAGAGGCTTATAAGACCCTTTATGGGCATCGTTTGTAATTGTACTAATTATACAAACTATTTGTAGCCATGCATGATATTTTCACATTCTATAAGATCCTTATTCATTTTGGGCATTTTATTGTAACTGTCAATTGTGCTTACAAATAGCATGTAAAATTATTACACTAACAAATTGGTTTGTAGTTGCACTTGGTGAACAATTTGTAGTGATTGGCAGTAGATGCACCATTTTTGAGATGCAACATTTGAGCAAGCAGTGTGTTTCTATCCACAATGTGGCAATGGGTAGATATTTGTTTTTCATTGACATTTTAAGGATTCAATTTGAAATTTGAATTGTTACTATGATATGTTGCAGTGATGTTTTTGTAGAAGCATTTTAATGGAGACCACGCTTTTGGGGTCCAAAAGCACTTAGTGGGGAGGTTTGATCCAGGTGGATCTCTCCATTTGTGAAAAAAATAAAAGTTTCCATATTCTGATAAAAATTATTGCATAGCTTAGAGCTCGTCAAGAGATTTTTGATGCTTTTTGTGATTTGCAAAATGGACACCGTATGCAAAAGTTATGGGCCGCTCAAGTTTTGGTTCGACAGGTAAAAATTTGGTGTCGACAAGTGACGTGGCATTATTTGCATGTGACAAGTGGACCAATGGGAGGTTGACACATGACATGATTAAGTTTGGAGATAAGCTCGTTGATTGAGCCAAGTGGCAAGTAAGGTGGTGAGTTTGAAGGCATGGCGCACTCTCTAAGGAAAGACCCAGCCTGAGCCTGAGTCAAAAGAGTCTTAGGTGGCTGAAGCCACGTGACAAGTGGGCGGCCAAAGACCATTTCAAAGCTCTTATCTCCACCAAGCATGTAGCATGTGGATAAACCCATGTTGGAAAATGGTAGTCAAAGGCTATTTTAAGCCTTGATTTAAATGCTCAACCCACACATGTGGGATAAAAACAAATTTTGAAGCACCTAAGGAGGAGACCGATGCGCCAAAAAAGGAGGAAGACAATTCAAACACATGCATTGGCACCTAGAAAAGAGGACCAGCTAGTTTTGAACCCCTAACCTTGTGGCAAAAAGTAAGGAGACTTAGCCACTACGCCACAGGCTTGCAACTAATTATAAAAGCATGAATCTGTATTTGTTTTAAACAAGTTTTGGACTGTGTTTTTTAATTTTTAAAGGATGAGACTTTGTAAAAGCTTTGTGAAAGCTTAGATAATGGATTTTTATCCATTTTTCGGCCATAACACTCAGTTTTAATGCTCTTTTTATCCAATTTGCATATTGGAAGAGTATTTTAAACCCATAGAGGAGATTTTTTTGACTTTTGAAGCAACTTTATAGGTGTGAAGACTCAGGGCATTCGAAGGTGTTGGGCTTGATTATCAGTCATGGTGAAGGTGAATTTTTGTATTGAGAGATCAACTTGCAAGAAAGTTGTTTATTGTTTCCAGGTTGTTGAAATGCCCTTAATGGAAACGGTCCACTCCTTTGAAGAACCCAGAGATGTAGGCATCATTTGTTGAGCTGAACTCCTTTATCACGTTTCATGTTTCTTGGTAATTTGTAATTTTGATGCATGATCTTGTTTCAATTTGCTGATTTGGTTTAATTAGTAAATGAACTTATGCAAGTAATTTCCATTATGACAATTATAACACAACGTTATTAAAAAACTGGTTCAATAATTGAGAATGATTTATGCCAAAACATTTTGCAAGTTATTTTGAGTTTTTTGAGAATTTGTGTCAGTTTTGAGAAATCAGTATTCATATTTTGAACTTCACTTGGAGTTGAATCAGTGGATTTTATGGATCAAAAAGGGATAATATAAAAAACTAAGAAACCAAATAGTGATTCACCAATGTATAATATTCTCCCAATTGAATGAAACTAGTATTTAAAGACAAACTAAGTGTTTCTCACACAAAACTCACAACTCAGGATTTGTTGTTACATTAATGTTTCATATACTAGATTCGATAAGGTATGTGATTCTTAGGAAGGGAATGAATGATTAAAAATAGGGATATAATCATGAACCAATTCTAGTATATCTCTACACTTAGAAAAGAATAATAGTAAAGACCTACAACAATCTCCTTTCTACAAATGGTAGATCATCAAGAGTACAAGCTAGAAAAGACAATCTTTCACTAGACTAGACTAACAAGATTCAAGTCATTACTCAATATTGTAGCATATGAGTGGAAAAAACACTTATATATTTCTTCAAGAGTTCTTTGATTATAAATCTGGCCATAGTTTTCCAAATAACCAATGGAGGCTACTAAAGCAAGCTAAAATAATGCATATATATAGATTTTGAAAGAGAGGTCAAGCAAAAGAAGTTCAAGAGTCAGTTGGTAAAGTTTCCATATGTGAAAATCAATTATAATTGCATGTGGAAGAGAGATGGGATGATCTATGCCATGTCAGGAGATCTACTTATTTGAAACAAGTCATAAGAATGGTGAAAGTGGCATAAGACCTTCAAAATTGACACAAGAAATGGTTTTTATCAAAAATCATCTATGGGCATTCAAAACTAAAAATAGAGGAACTAACATATAGTACTACTGAGGGAAATGAGACTTATGGTGATAGTTAGAAAATGATTCTCCTAGATGTAAGCCATCCTTTAGACACATGTGTTTTTTGATTTCATGGAAGCTCTTTGATTTGGTCAGCTATAATCAATCACTCGAACTGTCAACCTATCAATTTTGCTTGTTTTGTCTACACCAGATACTTAGGATTCAACCATTTTTTACCTTCACATTTTCTCTCATGTTCCCAACAAGTATTTTGACATCAACAAATATTTTCTATAGTTTGAAACAGATATTTGTGGGGCCTTCACTATCCTTATTAATTTGGAACACTTTCCTCAAACTTAAGCTTCTTTCAGATCTTTGTCAAGTGCTCTTTAACTATGGAAAGTGCCCTTCGAATCATGAAAAGTTCCCTTTCAGGACCTCTGCATGGGAAACTTTTGCTTGCAAGATATATTTTGGGTAAATTATTTGGGGTATTTGCCTTCAAAGGTGTCCTTTGAAAAGATTTGTCTCAACCACTTTTCTTGAAAGAAATGCTTCAGGCTTTTTGCTTTTGACCATTTTTGCAGACAATTTTCTCGAACAAATTCTTTTAGACTTTTTATTTTGGCATTTTCTCTTGAGAGAATTTATTCATCTCCTTTTTTCATATTTATTTCTTTGGGATATTGAATGACCTTTCAGATTTTGAAAATGGACCGTTTAGTTCTTTTAAATGTTCCTTCAAGTTTCTTGAAGTGGACCTTCAGAACTTTGGAATGACCCTTTGGAAATTTGAAAAATACCTTTCTTGAAAGGAAACATGCCCTTCAGTGAAATCAAAAAGTACCATCAAATTTTATAAAATGATCCCTTTGGCTTATTTCAAATGACCCTTTAGCTATTTGAAAAATACCCCTTCAAAAAATTTATAAGTGCCCTTCGAAAAAGTTTCAAGTGCCCCTTCAGCTTTTTGAAAATGAATCTTCAAAGTTCTTGCAAATGAACCTTCTGAAAGGAAAATACCCTTCAAATTTTTTTAAATGTACCTTTTGGAAATTTTGTATCTAAACAATTTTTTTTGACAAATTATGTGGACAATTTTCTTGAAAGACTTCTAACCCGTAGCTTGAAAAGGATATCATTCAAGGAAATTGTTTTGGACAAAATGTCTTAGACAATTTCCAACACTTGAACAAAAAACCCAAAAATAAAAACTTCAAAAGAAAGAACACTTGTACATCTTTCATGTGTTTTTTGGAACACCTCCTCTGAAGGAATTTATATATAATAGGAAAACTTGAAGTTAAATGACCGAGATTGAATGACTAAGTCTATAAATGCTTGAAAGCAAGTCTTTGAACATGAATAACTTTGCTTGTGCTTCAGAGAAGGACTCATACTTAGTACGTAGGAACCTTGAACCAAGATGAACAAATCCACATGATCAGCTTCCTCTATGACTGCTACATGTGTAGGATCTATCACATGATATTCACCCCTAAAAGATCTAAAGATCAAATTTTTATACAGGGGTGCCTAATTTTGACTTGCAAAATCAAAATTTGGTCAATGAATTGGTGACTCGTAGGGGTCGTATGCCTGATATACTAACTAGGCTGGTAGCCTAAATAGTCCATTGGGAATGGAGTCAATATATACTTACAGATGACTAACAAGGTCATGCCAAAATAAAACATAAAGCAAACACACCAACCGACAACAATAAGACCATGCAAAAATAACACAAACAAGCCAAAGAGAAACTCATACTTGTGCATAAGCACTTAAGAAACACAAGAAAATCAAGAAACTATGTATAAAGGAAAAGGAAAACCTTAGTAATAATGCTTTAGATAGATCCCATTAATTGGGATATGCAGCTCCTCTCCATCCAAATTTGAGAGTTGAAAAGCATTATGTTTTTCGCATTGTGTGATCATATATGGGACACTCCACAGAGCATCAAACTTTGTGTGTTTTCTAGGTTTGTCCCTATATTCATCCCATTTTAGGAAAATGTCTATTTTTTTGAAGCTCTTTGGCATGGATTTCTTGTCAAAATACTTCTTTATTTCCTCTTGGTGAGTTGTCATGGTGTGCATAGCTTGATTTATTATCTCCTCAAGCTCTATCAACTCACATAACTTGACTTTCATGCTATCATTCTCCATCAATTATAGTTGATAGGTAAGATCTAAAGATGGTAACTCAAGTGAGATAGGAACTCTAACTTCCCTCCATAGACAAGTGTATATGGTGAGTTTCCAATTGCTCTCTTTGGGGTGATCCTATCAGCCCAAAGAGCTATCTCTAATTTGGTATGCCAAGTCCTTTGATTTTCCTCCATTATTCTCTTTAGTATCCTTATCAAATTCTTGTTTGTGGTCTCGGCTAGTCCATTCCCTTAGGGGTAGTAGTTATAGGAGGTACTAAGATAGATACCATGATTTAAATCCCATTCACTTTTTCTTGTTCCTAGGAAAGCCAAGGCATTATCTGAGATTACGGTTGGAAGAAATTAAAATCTTGTTACTATACCTTCATAGAAGTCTAAGACTAAATTTTCATTTTCCTCCTTAAGATCTATATCCTCCACCCACCTCATAAAATAATCGGTGGCTGTCAACACCCACTTATGACTAACACTAGAAGGTGGATTGATTAGGCCTATGAAATCTAAATTCTATTACATAAAGGGTTCATCAACCTAGATTGGATGAATAGGAAAGGTGGTTAGCTATTTTTTATATCAAAAAGAGCATAATTTTGACATTTCCTTACCCAAGTGTGAGTTTCCTTAAATAAGATAATACAAAAGTATCTAGGCCTCATAATCTTAGTAGCTGTGGTTCTTGGAGCAAAGTGAACACCGACTAGTCCATCATGGAATTAAAATAGTGCTTTATCAATTTTATCTAAATCAAGACACCTCAAAATCACACCTAAAAATTCCTTTCTAAAAATTACTCCATCAAGAAATACATAAAGAATGGATTGCAACCTAAAGTACCTTCTCTTAGCCCTATCAAGATCTTGTGGACACTCACCAGTTTGAAGAAAATAAATCATGTCATATGTCCAAATTATCATAGATGAAGGTATAAATATCACAAAATCATCATGAATTACCAAAACAACTTCTTTTTACTCTTTTAAGTCTGGAACGAGATGCTCACACAACCCTTTTCCTTTCACTAACTTGATAGTTTTGATCTCCACATCATATTCCATCACCCTTGTGATCCACCCTACCCTCTTTTCATTTAAATATTTGTTCAACATAAAGTCTTTCATAGTAGGAAGAGGCAAAAAATGTTAACCTTGTTATTAGACAACATATTCCTGAACTTCTTTAAGATCCTTATAACTGAAAGCACTTATTTCTCAACATATGTATATCTTGTTTCATAACCTTTTAAACCTTGATTGAAGAAGGCAATAGGTTCAAAATTTTCATTATTAGCTTGATTAAGCATTGTATAGATTACCTCATCGTTCACAAAGGTGTAAAAATTGAATTCTTTGGAGAAGTTAGGACTTACAAGGGTAGGGGCTTGGGCAATGGATTGCTTGATCTCCTCAAAAATTTCCTTGCTCCTTCTCATCCAAGTGAACACTTCATATTTTATCAGCATGGAGGTCAAGGGCTTGACCAAGTTATAAAAATAAGGAATGAATCTCCTTATGAAATTTATCTTTCCAAAGAAACTCTACAAACCTTTTTTATGTTTAGGCAAAGACAATGCTAAGATGGCATTCACGCTTTTTGGATAAATGGACAAGCCTTTCTTGGAAACAATATGTCATAGTATTTTGCCTTCATGGATAAAAACACACACTTATTTGGGTTTATAGATATCCCAAAATCTCTACATCTCTCAAAAATCTACCTTAGGTGCTTCAAATGATGTTTTACTTCCTTGGAGAAAATGATCACATCATCAAGATATACCAATACAATGTCATTTATTAATCCTTGAAAATCCATATCCATTACATGTTGAAAAGTAGCTCCAAAATTAGAAAACCCAAAAGGCATTTTCATATAAGAATATGTACCCCATTTAGTTGTAAAGACTATCTTATATTGGTCACTTTCCTTCACCAGAATCTGAATATACCCAGAATACCCATCAAGGAGAGAAAACCTTTCACTACCAGCCACAACTTGAAATATTTGTTACATGGAAGGGAGTGGGTAATGGTCCATCAAAGACACTATATTAAAGTCCATAAAATCAACACAATCTCATCTCTCCATTTTTTTCCCTAACAAGAACTAGGTTTGCCAGCCAAGATGAATGCTTAATGGGAAAGATGATTTGGACTCAATCAGTTTGGTGAGTTCTTTCCTCATGAGAGGCTCCATCTTGGGATTAATTGGACTTTTCATTTTATTAATATGATTAGCATTATCATCTAAATTTATAGTATGTTGAGCTAGATTCAGATCAAAACCTTTTAAATCTCAATACTCCCATGCAAAGACATCAAAAAATTATTGGCATAACTCAACGAAAGCATGCTTCTCTTCGCTAGTACATACCGTCCAAAGTGTAAGGAATTTATCTTTGAATATCTAAACCTTATAATATTTATCCTACTTGGTAGATATGCTTACCTTTTCTTTCTTCAGCTGGTCATCATCATTGAATATGCTCTCAAGGGTAACTAGGCTTTTAGGGAGTTTGTTAGACTTTAATTGCACAATCTTCCCTCCATATTGTTTCTATAGTTTCAATTGATTCTTGAAATAAAAATCAGATTCTTCTTGTATAAAAATTTATATTTTATGGTCACTATCAAATATCTACCAATTAGTGACATTATCTAGTATGGAGGGCCTTGCAATCACTTTTAGATGAGGTTGACAAAAAGTTCGCTATCTCCAAACACTTTCAATTCTTTGACACCTCTTTTATTTTCCCATTAAAGGCCATGGATAAGGGCCTCATAATTTTCCACATTATAAGTGAATGATAACTAAAATCTAAATGTTTAATAATACCTTTCCTTGGAAGGTCAAACCAACATAGCTCCACCACCTACCCCAATCTTGCTTCTAGACCCATCCAAGAAGAGCTTCCACAAGCCATTCACATTTTCACTTGAATTAATAAAATTAGGTTTGAAAGAGTCTTTTTCATGTATATAATAGACCCCAAGACTAGATTCTTCAATAAACTTATAAGGATCATGTTCATAGTGCTCATCTCCCCACTCATCTAGGAATAAATTAGAAACTCCCTCAAGGGAAGATGATGGAGATTGGTCAGTATACAGTTCCTCTTCATCAATGATATCATAATTAACATTTTACAAATTATGTGAGTAATTTTCCAAGTGATTATATGAATAGGTTTTGACTCAATCTTCACTTTAGTGCCATACTTTGTTCTAAACACCATGTAGGACCAATTGGCTGCCAAATATCCACCTATCTTAGATGTGAAGTCTCTTGATAAGCAAAGAGTAAAATAGGGAGGTAAATTTGACACCACCACATTATGAGGAATTGAAAAATTAAGACAATCATGAAGGATAAAATTCAAATGTTTATCTACCCCCAAAGTTTTGGCTCGTGATCCATCCAATTGTAAAACTCCTTTAATCATTGGCTCATACTTGAGGCCTAACTTATCTGCTATACATTTGGACATAAATGATGCACTTAATCCACTATATACGATGAAATTATGAACCAAGAAATCACTAGTTAATATATATAGGTAAAAATGAGGAGTCTTATCATCTTTCTTTACTTGACCATCTATAGATTGAGTTTCATTGACTAAAACCACATTGTCATTTCTAGATGGGCCAACTTGTTTACTCAATCAATGTAATTAATTTTAGAGTATATATTTATACCTTGGTAATGTTAGATAATCCCACAATGATATTTTCATATTAATCTTCTTCATTTTGTCCACCATATTGATGGAAGGATTACTCAACTTGGGGTTCTCTTTATGAACATTGGCACCTTATGATGTAGTTTGTGGAGGTAGAGTTGTAGTAGCTGGCCAAAAATTTAGAATCCTATAATTTTATTGTATTTTAGGAGATATATTATACCCAATTAGCATAGGATATGATGTATGAGTCACAATAGTTCCTTTATTTTCTCCTTGAGCTTCATCAATAGCCCTCCTTTTAGACCTAGTATTAGAGATAACACTAGTATTCTGATTGCTTGTATTTCCCAAGTAATTATGACACAAAAATCACCATCAAAATTATTTATGAGAGTATAATTAGTATAAGTTTATAAATTTTCCACCCCATATTTCATGGATCCTTCAAAATTTGAATCTTGTAAAGATTGGTTGCCTTGCATTGCTAGGCCTTGATTGTGCATTTCATTTACATAAGTCACTTGTTCTTGACCATGTTCAAAAGATGGATAGTTGCGATGTTATTGGACAAAGTTATTTTGAGTGTGGAAAATTTATTTGGAGGATGAGAGAGAATTAGGATTATTAGCTTTGATAAGGCTTGACATGGTTGATTTGGCCTTGTCCTTATGTATTGTTTTGGAAAGGAGGTCTACTTGTTTGCCCAAACTGATTATATGTTTGATGTGGTCTATAACTTTGAGCTTGTTATCTTTTGAGAGAAAATGAATCATTTGTAACACTTTGAATCAAAATTTTGACTTTTCAAATTTAATTTTAAGGAGTAATGGAAGACCTTTCTTGGTTAGGCAAATAATCTAAATTGGTTAATGCACCTTGACTAGGAGAATGCAAATCATGGAATAGAGGCATTGGAGGTCTAGGGGATATTTTTCTTGCTTGGATAAGGAAATTATTATAATTTATGGCTATGACATATGCAATAATAAATGTGTTTCCACCCATATATTGAATCATCATGGCAATGTCACTATTTAATGCCTTTAGGTAATACAAAAATAAATAGTTTGGGGCAGGTCTCACAAGGGCTACGATCCTATCCCATGTTTTTTGGAACCTAGAATTAAAATATTGCATGAATTAATGAGGTTACCTCTTGATTATGGTCAATTTATTAGCTATGGATAGGTGAACACTCGTTTCCCCAAACCTATTATTCAATATATCCCCCAACTCATCCCATGAGCCAATAGATTTTACTGGTAGAGTCCCATACCAATCCAAAACTTTTCCTTTGAAAGACAAGGCCAATAGCCTAATAACTACATTTTCTTAGGTGATGATGTGGATATTAAAAAGTTTTATATATTCCTAATGTTCTTAATAGAAGTAATAGGACCATCCCCACTAAAATATGGGACACTTTTGAGGGTTGCTCTTGGAATTTGATCATATTGGGCAGGATGCAAGGGAGATGCCCCAGTGAAAGGGACAAAAGGTTGTCTTATATCCATCTTGGAATGGTCACTATGGATATTATAAATGGAATGTAACACAAACTTAGAATATTTAAACACAAAATCTCTTTTGTAAGGATGAGTGTTGACATACCTAAACATTTTGGTGGAATATAGAGGTAGTTGCACAAACTCAAAAGATGTCTCTTTAGCAAAAGATCTAGTTATCACCTTTGGCATGTAAAATAGGACTGATAATAAACCAAAGACTTGAATTCTTTAATGGAGTCACAAGGTAATGAATGTAGATACTTATTCATCTTTAACTATGCCAAGACTAACACCAACCTTGAACAATATTGTAGGACATGGAAGTCCCATTAGGTGTGCCAAAAACTTTTGACACTTGGATTCAAACCCGTAAGGAGATGCCTAAATAACCTTCACCAAATGGCACCATGGAGAAATTTCTCTTGTTTTGGGTGACCATATTGAGAAATGAATCTCTAGAAAAGGGGTTAGCTCCCCTTGATGCACCTTTAAAACTCTCTCTCTAAATTAACAATTTGGATATGAAAAGGGATTAAGAGAAATAATTGAGAAACCAAATGGTGATGCACCAATGTATAATGTCCTCCAAATTGATTAAAACTACTACTTAAAGACAAATAAAGTGTTTCTCACACAAAACTCACAACTTAGGATTCGTTGTTACATAAAAGTTTCATATGTTAGATTTGAGAAGGTATATAATTATTAGAAAGGGAATGAATTATTTCAAAGAGGGATACAATCATGGATCACTTCTAGGATATCTATACACTTAGAAAAGAATGCTAGCAAAGACCTGAAATAATCTCCTTTCTACAAATGGTAGATCATCAAGAATACAAGCTAGAAAAGACAATCTTTCACTAGACTAGACCAACAAGATTCAAGCATTACTCAATATTGAAGCATATGAGTGGTAAAAACACTTGTATATTTATTCAAGATTTATTTGAGTACAAATCTAGCTAGAGTTTTCTTGATAACTGGCAGAGGCTACTAAAACAAGTCAAAACAATGCATATATATATATATATATCTTGACATGGTGTATCTCATCCCACCTCTCTTCCATATGCCATTGTAACTAATTTTAACATATGGACACATGTCCAAGTGACTCTTGAACTTCCTTTTCTTGACCTCTCTCAAAGAAGGTGAAAGGACCTAGACAACAAATTGATCAAATCAAATAGAATTAATATTACCTTGAAGAGATTTGAGCTCATGCTATGACATGATATTCATCCCTAAAAGATCTAAAGATCAAATTTTTATACAAGGGTGCCCAATTTTGACCTATAGGATCAAAATTTGGTCAACAAATTGGTGAATTACAAGGGTAGTATGCTTGATATACTAACCAAACTGGTATCCTAAATATTCCATTGGGCATGGAGTCAATATATAATTGAAGATGACTAACAAGGTCATGCCATAATAAAACACAAAGCAAACACACCAACTAAAAACAAGACCATGCAAAGACAACACAAAAAATACAAAGAGAAACTCACACTTGTGCATAAGCACTTACAAAACACAATAAAAACAAGAAACTATGTACAAAGGAAAAGGAAAACCCTAGTAACAATGATTTAGATATATCCCATTAACTGGGATATGTAGCTCCTTCCCATCCAACTTTGAGATTTGGAAAACATTGTGTTATTTGCATTGTGTGATCATATATGGGCCACTCCATAGAGCATCAAACTTTTTGTGTTTTTTTAGGTTTGGCCCTATCTTCATCCCATTTTAGGACAATGCATCCTTCTTTGAAGCTAGGCTAGACCTTCAAGAGTAAAAGATAGAAAAGATAATCTTTCACTAGACTAGACCAACAAGATTCAAATCACTACTCAATATTATAGCATATGAGTGGCAATAACATTGTATATGTATTCAAGAGTTATTTGAGTAAAAATATAGATAGATTTTTCCCAATAACCAGTTGAGGCTACTAAAACAAGCCAAAAGAATGCATTTATATAGCTTTTGAGAGAGAGGTCAAGCAAAGGAAGTTCAAGAGTCACTTGGACATGTGTCCATATGTGAAAATCAGTTACAATTACATGTGGAAGAGAGGTGGGGTGAGTTATTCCATGTTAGGAGATATACTTATTCAAAATTAGTCATAATAATGGTGAAAAGTGGCATAAGACCTTCAGAATTGACACAAGAAACTATTTTTATTTAAAATCATCTATGAGCATTCAAAACTAAAAATAGAGGAGCTAACACATAGCACTATTGAGGGAAATGGGACTTATGGTGATAGATAGAAAATGCTTCTTCTAATTTCTAGCCATCCTTTGTATACAAATGTTTGTTTTAGATTAAGGTAAAAATAGGTTTTGAAGGGACCCCGAAACCCTGTACAAAAGGAGAAAGATAAACAATAATGTCCATAGGCAGAACCTAAAACCTACTTCACCGAAGTAAAAAAACCAAGTTTACAAAGACTTGAAGCTAACAAATGGAAAACTAGAGATATACCCCAGCTTTTATAGAGACCTAGAAACTCCATAATATAAAGAGTTCAAAAAACTAGATACCAAGACTAGATATCACAACCATCTAGCAAAACTAACTATAAGAACCAGGAACTATTATTCTAGTTCCAATATCATCTTCACTGCTTCCTTACCTTTCACAACAGTGTCTTAGATAGTAGTAGTCACCTGCGTAGATCCCTCTTGCATTGCTTTCTTTCTTGAACTTTGTCTAGTTCTCTTGCTAGGCCCCTCCAAAGTTTTGATTTCCTCATTTGCTCTTTTTTCAATGTTTACTATAGCAGCACAAATGCTAGAGGTTACCTCCTCCATCTTTGTTCTGCTTTCCTTTATAAGTGCCCTTAGGTTGTTCTCATAATCTTTGAGTTTTATGGGAATATCCCTCATCTGCTTTTCCATGTTATTGATTTTGTTCCAAACTGCCTCCTGTTTACCCTCCATAATTTCCATTTTCCTATTGATTTCCATTATCTCCTTATACGTCCATAAATCCAATTGAAGAGTGGCATCAGCTTTGCAATTGGCTAATCTAGTAGGTGGGTATCTTTCATCATTTTGCCTTTTGTCACTCCAGTCTTCTATGTTCTTTTTAGGACTACTTCCACCTTCTTCAATATAGTCCTCCGTTTCCCTTCGTTTCTGTTCCTTAATTATAGCTGGGCTATCATTTTGGTTACTTACTTCCTTTACTTGAGCTCCCATTTCCAATATTTGGTTAGCAACCTAAACTAGATTTTCATTATCATTAATTGGGTTAGCGTCCGCAGCAAAATCATCTAGATCTTTATCGATTTCCTCAAACACTTGCTAGTTTTCCTCAGACTCATGGTTGCTATTTTCAGTCTTTTCCTCTATAGTGACTCCATCTTTCTCATTCTTATCTTGCACTTCTTCCTCACTAGAACTTGAATGCCCACTTTCTGTTCCTCCCTCTTCCTCCAGGATCTCCTCCCCAGTGTTTTCAGAACTATCCCACTCTGTTTCCTCATCAGCAGTCTAGTTTTTGAGACTTGGGATTTTGAATTTAGCTTTTTCATTTCCTTTTACTATTTTTTTCTTGTTACTCCGTAGGTCCTTGTTTTTCCCCAGATAAGGATTCTTTACAATGGACTTATTCTTGCAATGCCCTTCAATTAAAAGAATTAACCCCTCATGCAGGATGGGACGAGATTCCTTTTTCTTATGAGCAAACAGACTTTGGAGCAAGGAAAAATGCAAGTAAAAAGGAAATGAGATTGTTACTTTGTATCTGAAGTGATTGAGAAATACAAAGTGAAATTTGTGGACTCTTTTGCTTCTTTCATCAAGTATGGATTACTCGTGAATGCAGCATAAGACATCCCTCTAGATACCCTTAATCTGCTCCAATTCAAAAAAATCTCCAGTTTTTTCCAGCGGCTGCTCCTCAGCATCCATTTTAGGGAATTTGCAAAAAGCATCATTAGAAATGCTAGTCTGCTTTGAGAATTTTATTCCCTCCATTGGAAGCCCCGTCACCTCCGCTATGAATTCCTCAGTTAGATTCACCGTAGTGCCATGCAGGGTATACAAATGTTTGTTGATTTCATGTAAGCTCTTTCATTTGGTCATTTGCCAGTAATGACTCGAACCATCAACCTATCCATTTTTATTTCTTTGTCTGCACCATATTCTCAGGATTTAACCATTTTTTACCTTCACATTTTATCTTATGTTCCCACCAAGTATTTTGACATCAATGACTTTATTTTTTAGTTTGAAATAGATGTTTATGGGGAATTTACCTACCTTATTCATTCATAACACTTTCCTTGGACTTAAGCTTCTTTTGGACCTTTTTCAAGTGCCCTTTGAATCATGTAAAGTACCCTTTTGGGACCTCTACATGGGACACTTTTTCTTGAAATATATCTTTTGTGGAAATTATTTAGGGCACTTGGATTCGAAGGTGTCCTTAGAAAAGATTAGTCTTGATCACTTTTCATGAAAGAATCCTTTAGGCTTCTTGCTTTTGACCATTTTTGTCAATAATTTTCCTGAACAAATACCTTTGGACTTTTTGTTTCAGCATTTTCTCCCAAGAGAATTCATTCAAATCCTTTTTTGCATTCATTTCTTTGGGCTATCAAATGACCTTTTAGCTTTTAAAAATAGACCATTTGGTTCTTTAAAATATTCCTTCACGTTTCTTGAAGTGGACCTTCAAAACTCTAGAATGACTCTTCAACAATTTGAAAAATACCTTTCCTGAAAGGAAACATGCCCTTCAAGGAAATCAAAAAGTACCATTGACTTTTATAAAATGACTCCTTCAGCTTCTTTCAAATGACCCTTTGGCTATTTGACAAAGACCCCTTTGAAAAAGTTTCAAGTGCCCTTCAAAAAAGTTGCAAGTGCCCCTCGGAAAAGTTGTAAGTGCCCCCTCAAATTTTTGAAAAAGACTCTTCAAATTTATTACAAATGAACCTTTTAAAAGGAAAATACCATTTAGATTTTTTGAAATGTCACTTTCAAATACTCTACATTTGAACAATTCTTTTATACAAATTATGTGAACAATTTTCCCAAAAGACTTTTGACCCCTAGCCCAAAAAGGATATCCTTTGAGGAAATTGTTTTAGACAGAATGTCTGAGATAATTTACAACACTTGAACAAAAACATGAAAACAAAAACTTTGAAAGAAAGAACACTTGTACATTTTTCATGGGTTTTGTGGAACACCCCCTCTGAAGGAATTTGTACATAATAAGAAAAACCGAAGTTGAATAATTGAGCTCGAATGACTAAGTCCAAAAATTCTTCGAATCAAGTCTTTGAACATGAACAACTTTGGTTGTGATTTGGTGAAGTACCTCAGACTTAGTACATAATAACCTTAAACTAGGATGAATAAATCCACATGATCAACTTTCTCTACAACTATTGCACATGCAAGATCTAGCATTTTGAAATTGTTATTTAAAATTTGTTTAGAACTATTATCATGACTCAAATAAGGTAAAATGAACTAGATAAAAAACTGATCAAAGATGATAGCATTCATATTACATTGAAGAGCGCTGAGCTCACACTATGACATGATATTCACCCCTAAAAGATCTAAAGATCAAATTTTTATACAAAGGTGCCCAATTTTGACCTATAAGATCAAAATTTGGTCAACACTAAGACAAACCTCATAAACCAATTTAGAATCTTTGAAACACTTTCATTCACTCATAGTTATATTTATTGTGCTCTCAATTGGGATTGAGACATGAAAAACCCTAAACTAGGATTTGGAATTTATAGATAGTTTCCATTGTCAGAAATGATTGAAATTTGGTATGTAGTTGGGGTTTTACATGTTTGAAGATATTATGAAGGTTTAAATGTTCTAGTTTATGTTTTCATACATTTAGAGAGATATGAGTGTTAATAGGAAGGTGAAAGGGCTAGTAGGCCTAATTAGAGAATAATTTAGGTCAAATAAAGTGACTTGGGAATAGAGTTAGGTTTAGAAACCTTGGAAGTAGAAAGTTGGTGTAAAATTCTACCTAAAATAGTCAATAATTTCTCAAGTTACACTTTTACTTATCTATACAAAGTAATATTGAGACAAAAAAGGTTACTAGAACCTATTGACAGAGTTGACAGATTTGTGAAAAGGAGTGAGTTGAGTCTTATAAAGTGTATGAAGACTTGTGGATTGTTAAGAAAGTTGATGAATTGGATTAAAAAGGCTAAATAGACCCTATAAAACTTGAATAAAACATATTCGAGTCCTCCTAATAGTGAAATTAAACCTAGAACAATTTCATGAGAAATTGAAATGAGAAGTCATTAACAAACAAGTGAGTTAAGAAACAAGTTGAATTTGGTAAATTGGTATATGCTCTACATAATTTTGATATCAAAGATTAGGTAAAGATTTTTTGGATTGATTAAAGGATTAAAAATGTGTTTTGAAGTACATTGCAGGATAAGTGATCAAATATAGTGTTCCATAGAGAGAGCTAGCAGGGATGATGCATTATTCAAAATTATGGTAGACCAAGTGACATAGCTGATTGCTCCATTAATGATGAGGATGGAGGCCATTTAAGCTGTTCTCAAAGAGAGAGAACAAAGAGAAGAAATAGAAGATAGGTAGCAAGGTGAGGTAGCACCTTTTCAAGTAAGGATGGAAGAGAGAGAAAATGAAGAGGTGGTACACGAGAGACCACATAAACATGCAATGGTAGTTTAAGAAGGCATGGGACAATACCATATATGGTAGGTTAGAACATTTTTAGATGATAGATGGAGAAGAGAAGGTCCAATAAGATAAGGACCAAGACAAAGATTTTAGAGGCAATGTTGGAATTGCCAAAGAGGAAACATGGCAGTAGAGTGTCCAAGGAATGTGAATAGGAATGAGGATATAAGACAAAAAAGGAATGAGTCATTACTCATGAAGAGAGTCTTATTATAGCAAAATCAAGGCAAAGAACCAATCTAAAAGATAATCTTGTTCAAAATTAGATGTAATACCCATGGAAGGTATGCAATTTGGTAATTGATGGTGGTAGTAATAACAATATAGTTTCTTTAGAGATGGTGCAAAAGTTGAGATTGAAGAAGATACAACATCTATAACCATACAAAGTTGCACAGGTTTAGAAAAGATACCAGATATTGGTAAATGAAAAAATCTGTGTTGATTTTCAGATAGGAAGGTATAAAGATCAAGTATTATGTGATATTTTACCTATAGATATGTGTCACTTGTTATTAGGGAGACCATGGTAGTTTGATAAGCATGCCATAAATGATGTTCAAGCCAACACCTATACCATTAATCAAGATGGGAAGACATATACACTTATCCCATTGAAAGGTGAAGAATATAAGAGAGATGAAAAGATAATGATGATGTTGACAAGGCAATATTGGAGTCAAGCAATGGAGAGTTTGGGTTTGATCAAAGCACCCAAAGAAGAAAAGGTAAGTTGTGTTGAGTTGATTGATATGTAGTAATGTGATTCCAAAAATATGGACATGAGGAAGCTATAAAAAGATTTCAAGGTGGCAGCAAATAGTTGTTAAAAGAAAGAAGAGGATAGAGAACCAATGAGATTGCTTAAAAGAGATGGTAGTCAAAGTAAGCAGGGCAGTCAAGTTTATGTGAAAGAAGATAATATAATAATAGAAGAGATTGTAGACAAGATGGATGAATATTGGTTTAGAATGAACACAAAATAAGTGGAGAAGATGGAGATTGAAATGAGCAAGATAAAGGTTCCAAGTTTTGTGTATAATGAGTTATTTTGTGATGAAAATTTAGATATGGAGTAGGTAGCCAAAGAAGAGGTGGTGGATGAAGATAAATGTTTGAAAAAGAGTCTTGAACAAGAAGAAGATGTTGATGAAATGGACAATATAAAATAGGCCCATGCATAAGGTCACTATGTAGGAGTGAAAAGTCAATAAGATGAAAGATGGAAAGAGATTATGCAGCCCATAGATATGAAGAAGTTAGAGAGTAACTATAATAAGGATGAACATCAACAAAGTAAGAAGTTACATCAATACAAAGCATGCAAGTATAAAGCACAAGTTGTGCATTAGAAGTAATGGGAAATACAAGGAGAATTGGTGAAGGAGAAAAAGGAAATAATACTTGTAATAGTTGTTAAGTATGGAGTGTAGGAGAAGATGGATCATTTTGAATAAGAGGAAGAGTGACATACATATGTAATGCAAGAAGACGTTGACAATAGACATGTTTTGTTTAACAAGTTGGTTTCATGTGTAGGTATGCTATTGAAGGAGATGAAGTAGAAAAGGCCAAAGTTTAGGGCCCAATTTAATGTACACCTTTATGAGAGGCAAGTAGAGGTAAACACCTTCAATGATGAAGGTTTAATGCATTTAGGCAACAACATATACCAAGTGGATGACTTAATACCTATGGCAAAGATTCTTCCATCTTGGTAGTATGATGTAGGGACATCCTATATGGACCCTAAAGTTATTCAAATTTTGTATTAATCTTGTTTATTAGTTGTTTCATTATTTCCATAGGTTAGCTGAAGTACATAAGAGGAGTCTAGTAGGTCTAAAGAGGCATAAAATTTAAATTTTTCATTTTTGCACCAAAAACACCATTTAAAAATTCAAATTTGCCAAACTCTTATCTAGGTAATTTTGTGCATGTATGGAGGTGGAAATATGTATAAGTGTGTCTAAGTGTCTAATCATTATATGAGGTCCTTCAAAAATTCATGGTGTTGTTATCTTGGTTTAATAAATGCTGTGTCATGTGGAATTCAAGTTAATACAATGTAATTGAAAGAGATCTCCACATATGCAATGGTAAAGAATTAGTTATGAAACCTATTTAGGAAATTTAGGAGATAGTTCTTGTTTATATTAGTCTAATTACATTATAATTGAATATAATTATGAATGTATTATGGATAATCTTGTATGGAGAGGATTGTGAAATCCCTATTTTGACTATATGAAAAATTATAGACCTCTGTTGTGATGGTCATGGCTTTAGTGCAATGCATGTGTTTTTATTAATAACGGAATGAATTTGAAGTTTATTTAAAGTATGATTTAAGGATTATGTATGATGGTTTGAATCAATATTGATAAAGACAAATAATGGTGAAAATAAACCCATGTTTTGAGAGGAACAAGAAACATACACCTGTATGTGAGTTACTAGTTATAATACATACTATATATCTTGAGACTATTGATGAAAGGTTATTTGTGGATGGTTAAATTAATTATAAAGGTTTTTTAACATAATTTGAGACCTTATATTTTTAAATAATAGTATATATATCATTGAATGCTCAGACAAGACTAATCCTAGACCCCTGTTTGTGTGAAGTTTCCTTATTTGCAAACTGATGAATTTTTAATGAATGAATGTTGAAAGATGTATACAGATCCTTGAAAAAGTGAAAAAAAATTGTGTAAATTTGTTTTAAATATAATATGATAAGATATAGACTGGATCCTTTATATTTTTAATACTTATGATAAGAAACCATGTTTCCCTATAGTCACACAATGGTATAGTGGACTGTGTAGTGATTTCTTGCAGGATATGATCAAGGATTTTAATTGTGGTACTAAATAATGTATTTTTAAGTTATATTTATTTATTTAATGATTTTAGGAACAATTTATGTGATAAAAAATGTGTCCTAAGTTGTCACAACAAAATACAAACCTATAGTGTCTATAGTTTCCTGTGTAGAAGACTATATTTGGAGAGAGAATCCATTACAGTCGAGAAGGAAGTGTGAAAAAACAATTTAATAAGGTAATAAATGATAAGAAAGACATAATAAACCTATTTATAAGCTTTGAAACACTATCATTTTCTCACATTTGAATTTATTGTGCTATTGGTTGGGATTGAGACATCAAAAACCCTAAACTAGGGTTTGGAATTTCTAGATAGTTTTCACCATAAAAAATGATTAAAATTTGGTATGTAGTTGGTATTTTACATGTTTTAATATATTATGAAGGTTTAAATGTTTTAGTGTACATTTAAAGAGCTCTGAGTGTTAACAAGGATGTGAAAGGGCTAGTAGGCCTAATTAGAAAATAATTTAGGTCAAATAAAGTGACTCGTGGATAGAGTTAGGTTTGGAAACTTGGGAAGTATAAATTTGGTGGAAAAGGGTATCTAAAATATTCAATATTTTCTCATGTTATGCTTTTACCTATCCATACAAAGGAATATTGACACAAAAAGGCTACCTAAACCTATTGACAAAGTTGGTAGATTTGTGAGGACTGAGTTGAGTTTTGTAAAGTGTATGAAGAGTTATGGATTGTTAATAAAGTTGATAAATTAGATTGATAAGGGTAAATATACCCTATATAACTTGAATAAAACATATATAAGTCCTAATAGTGAAAGGAAACCTATAACCATTACATGAGAAATTGAAGTGAGAAGTCATTAATAAACAAGTGAGTTAAGAAACAAGTTGAATTTGGGAAATTGGTATATGCTCTGCATCAACTTGCTTATTTTTAAAATATTTACCATTGTTGGTGATTATCTTTTGAGGAATACTAAAATGATAGATAATGTGATTGTTGATAAAGTCTACAATCTTTTCTACTTTAGTCGAGACTAAAAGAATATCCTCTACACATTTGGTAAAATAATCGATCGAAGTGATGATAGAATGGTGTTGCTATAAACAATGGGGGTTAATCTCACCAATGAGTTCCAAGCCCCATTGTGAGAAGGGACATAAATTAGCGGAAACATGAAGACTATAGTTGGGTGCATGATGCAAATTGGCATGTTGTTGACACTTAACACATTTTTCACATAATCATAACAATCTTTGTTAAGGGTAGGGTAATAGTATCCAAGGTGAAGGATGCATTTAGTGATGGATAGGCCACTAAAGTGTCCCCCACATATCCCTTCACGGATTTCCTTGATAACATGAGAGGCTTCATGACTACGTAAGCAATAGAAGAAGAGACCATCAAATCCATATTTTTAAAGAATTCTCCCCATAATGGTGTAAAGTGAGGTACTTTGGATAAACTCTCTTCAAGCATTATTGGAAATACCATAAGGAATGATGGTAAGGTTAATATAGTCAAAGATTTATTGATACCAAAGGTCAAGTTGGGTATCTTCCACATTAAAAATGGTAGGAAAAAATGGTTTGACATAAGAATATTAAGTAAGTCTATGCATAATGATAGATATCTTAAATTCATAGGGTGAATATGGGATCTAAGATGAGAGGGAAGCCATGGTTTAAGTGAGCTTGCTAACAGATCATAGGGTTGGGTGGATGTTATAGTATTCAAATGATGTTAAGAGTTTATCAACTAGTTGTTTATACTATTTCAAAAAATCATTCTTATGTTGGTAAGATATGTTGATTTTATTGAACACAAGCTAGGAGGCACTAAGGATATTGATTGTTTTGACTCCCAAGGCTAACATATTTTTAAGGCCTATGACTAGGGCTTCATACTCAACCATATTATTAGTAATTTTAAAGTCAATATTTATAGACAAAGGAAGAGGTTCAACATCAAAGGGGATAAGGATGATGCCATTCCCCCCCACCACATTGACACTTTAATCCACCAAATAACATGGTGACTTGATAGGTGAAGTCCACCTAAGATAGGCTCATGATGGATTCATTGAGAAACTCAAGAGGAGGTTGATTATCTATTAATAGTGCTTTAGCCAATTGGTCAGTAATGACTTTCCCTTTAATTAACTTTTATTGAAATAACTCAAGGTCAAACTCTACTAAGAGCATGAGCAACTTAGCCACACTTTTGTTTTGGTATGGATTGGAGTGCATATACTTGAGTGGGTTGGATTTGGTTATGACATTAGTTTTGTGGTTGATGATGTAATGGAAAATTTTCGTGGCCATGAAGACTAAGGCTCAAAAAAGTTTCTCAATATGGGTGTACCAAGTTTCATACTCTACAAGTGTGTAGCTGATGTATTAAATAGTTTACTCTTTGTGTTGTTTATCTCAATGAGCAAGCATTGCCCCTAGGGAGTGGTCGGTATAAGAGATATACAGGTAAAAAAGTTGGTCATCCTTAGGAGGGGTGAGAATAAGTGGAGACAAAAGGTATTTTTTGAGTGAATCAAAGGCCTTTTGACAATTTCTATCCCACTTAAAGGATACATTCTTCTTTAGTAGGTGTTGGAAGGGTTGGCATCAGTCCAAAAGTTGAGAGATAAAGTGATGAATGGATTGGAGCTTCCCCTAAAAACTACATAATTTCTTGAGGTTGATTGGTGGATGCATGTCAAGGATGGATTTAATTTTGTCTAGATCAACTTCTATTCCCTAAAGGGAAATGATAAAGCCAAGTAGCTTTCCTAACAAGATCCCAAAAATGTAATTCTTGGGGTTAAGGCAGACATGGCAATGGATGAGTCTCTCAAAGATAATCTAGAGAACTACCAAATGATCTTTGTGATATTTGTATTTCCCAATAAGGTCATCCATATAGTCCTCAATAATATTTTGGATAAGGTTATAGAATATATAGGTCATGATACATTTTTAGGTTGAACAAGCATTCTTTAGTCCAAAAGGCATGACCATATAGCAAAAGGTTCCCTATAGGGTGGTAAAGGTAGTTTAATGCTAATCTTCAAGGACAATTAGGATCTGATGTAATTCAAGAATCCATCCATGAGAGATAACATCGCATGTCCAACTATAAGATCAACTAACTAGTTGATGCTTGCTATAGGAAAGTTGTATTTAGGGAAAACAAGGTTGAGGTCTTGAAAGTACACATAAATGTGTAGTACCCCTATGGATTTGGTGTTAAAAATGACATTTAATACCCATTAAGGATAGTCAATGGGTTGAAGGAAATTGATAGATAAAAGACACTAAAGTTTTTCTTTGATGAGAAGGGTTATGTGAGGGTACATGCATTGAAGTTTCTGCTTGATGGGCTTGGAATCATGGTTGGTGAATATATTATAGGTGGTAATAGTGGGGTCAATTCCAAGCATGTCATTATAAGACTAAGAAAATGCTATAATGTGGTGTTGGAGTAAAAAGGGGAAGTCTTAAAGTTCCTCAAAATTTATTAGTTGGTCAATTTTGACAATGAGAGGGTTGTCTAGAGTGCCCAAGTTGATATCCATGGTGGGTTTCTTCCACATGGTCAAAGTCTTAGGAGGAAGGGATTTTTTGATGTAATCTAGGGCACCAAGATAGGTGAGAATGGAATCATCATCTTGGTACTAAATAGTATTAATGATAGGAGAGTCATCTCCAATCATCTTAGGATGGGTCAAAAGGATGGTTATGATTTCCCCTTCCTTTTGATGAGTCAAGGGTTTAAGGCTGATCATGTTGATGAAAAACATCTAGGTGGGATGATGTCCTCGTCCTCATATGTAGGTGGAGGAGAGGTTGTTGAGGAAAGGATGTTTTCCTCAATAATGGTAATGGTAGGTATTTGGGATTTCCTCTTAGTGGGTAAAATGAAATTGAGGCCATGTTTCTCATGAAGCTTTTTGGTTTCAATGGAAATCAACTCATGTGGGCCATGCTCATATCATCCAAGACCAAATCCTTTTTAAGCACACTTTTGGAGGTATGTCTTGGTGAAACTCGACTTGTCTAGATAAGAGAAGCTAGAGGTGCTTGGTCGAGGTGAAGAGGAGGTGGTAGAATCATCAAGTGGCCTATCAAGGACCCCATAGATGAAATGTGTTTGACAATTTGAATGTCCAAAAGGAATAATGGATCTGACATTAGGGTCATACCAGGGTTGGTAGTCAAGTTTCCCATACTCTTGGGGAGTAGGAAAAGCATCAAGAGTGAGGGTGATATTCCCCCAGTAAAAGACATTAAAATGTGGAATCCAAGTGGTCTAAGGTGGGGATATTATCAGAGGGGATGGATGAGTTGGTTGGTGCCTCATTGGTAGAAGAAGGTTTGAATTCCTATTTGGTGGTTGAGGATTTGTCTTTCATTGATGAGGATATGCTAGACAGAGGTAGGAGGACATTGTTGGGTCAGTAAGTCATGTTGCATGATGAAAAGGGGCTTGGGTCAGCTTGTATAGTGATAACATAACCTTCATGCTTGAATTTTATTTAATGATGAAGGGTAGAGGGGACACAACACATGAAGCATATCCAAGCTCATCCTAGCAAAAAAATGTATTGGAATTCACCTTCCAGTACATAGAAGAGCTCTAGGAGCATACAAGGCCCTAAATGGATATGAAGGACAATAGTTCTTATGGTAGTGGCCATGGTGTCATTGAAGGATTAGAGGATGGATGAGGTTTTGGACATGATGTTATTTGGTAGGTTGAGTTGGTCATAGGCATGGGAGGAGATGATGTTAACACTATCTCCCCCATCAATCATGACCTATTTGACATAGGTTTGGTTGATATAGGCAATAATTAAAAGAGGGGGATTTGGGTCATCTGAATGGATATAAGGTATTTTTACATCTTTGAAGGTGACAAGGTTAGAAATATAGACAGTGGAAATGAAGGCTGTCAAAGTTTGAGGGTTCATAGGTTAGACCTCTACTGACTACAATACCTCTGTCATTACCTTGCAATGATGAGGTGAATTTAAAATCAACTCATATAGGCTCATTTTCACTAGGGTTTGGTGAAGTTTTTTGAGAACCACTCTTCTAGTTGATTTAGAGGGGTTAGATTTGGAGGTACCCAAGATAGATACCTTGGGTTTGGCTGAAGGTGAAGGTGCTTAATTTTGACATGGTTAGGAGGTGTAAGATGGGTATGTCCATGGGATGCAAACTTTATCATTTCCCTTATCCTTTTTCTAAGCATGTGATTGGGTGACAACATGGATAGTATGGGTAGAGGGAAGAGTTGAGGTAGGAGATTGGTTTGGTTCCTCATCACTTTGAGGTGAGAGTGGGGGAGTAGGTAGGCATTGGCTAGTGGTTGTTAGTTATTGGATTAGTAGCAGGCTCATAGGAGGTTCATTTTTAATATATCTTCCTCATCATAGATCTAATGGATTATGGTTTGAAGGGATTTGTAGTTATTCATGTCATGTCTTGGTGTCTTATGATAGGAACACACTTGGTGGTCTTTATACCAAACTAGTTTTAGACCAAGAGGGTTGAATAGCTTGATAGGGGGAAAGGTCAAGTAAGAGGCTTGTAATAACCTTCAAAAAATAGTCAAATAATATTTATCTAAAGGTGGATGGGCTTTAGAGGTTTAACCTTGGTTGGTGGGATGGAAGTCTTTTTTAAAAATAGGCTTGGTGGTAGAGGTCTTTGGTAAGGTGGTGTTCTTAGGTGATGGTTTTGGTTTTGGTAAGGTGGATGTTGATAAAGTGGAGGTAAGAGGCTTTAGGATATGTAGCTTGGTTATTGATGGTTCGGTGAAGATGGGTATGTTAGAAAGAAAGTGTGTTGGTGTAACCAACAATGGTGGTTGGGTCTTGGCTGAGATAATTAACTTTTTAGTCAAAGTGGAGGGATGAGACCCAAAGATAGAGGGAAAGGTTGAGGGAGGTATAATTCTGGCCCTTTAGCCTTTTATTGTCTTTAATTCCTTGGTTTATTTAGTTTGGTGTTTGGTTAGTAGGTTTGGTGGGGTTAGCTCCCATTTCAAGGATGGGTGATTAAGACTTTATGTAGGGAAGATGCTAAGGTTTTTGGTTGGTTTGGTTGGTATGGATAGAGAGGATAATTTGGTTATTTGGATTTTGGTTGTTTTTAATGGTTGGGAAAAGGTTAGGTTGGTAGAGGTTTTTGTTGGTTGGTTGATAAGATAGGGGGTTAGACAACAAGAGTGGTGGGTTGGTTTATTGAAGGTGTGATTGGAGGTTCTTACTTGGTGATGTAAGGTATCCCTAATTTATACCAAAATGTGGCTCGATCCACATCAGGTTTTGAGATAAATTCTAACCTCTAAACTAATCTAGAGAAGGGTTTGTAGATTGGTTTAGTTCCTTGGGTGGTGGATTTGAAAGATAAAACCATAGGTTAAGAAAGGGGGATGGTAACCTCATCCTTTCCTAAATAAAAAGATGAAATTTTTGGATGGGTGAATCCTCTATGGGAGGTATAAATGTGATGTTTTCCTCTTTAGGAATGATCTCTAATAGGGAAATAAATTTATCAATAGTTGGGGGAGAAGGTAAAGTGGTGATGTTTTTAATCTTTGGTATGACTGTTGAAGAAGGATTTGATGGTTCCATTACCTTAATAAGTGGAGGGAAGAAAGGGGTGCTTCCTTAGTTTGGGTATCCAAAAGGGGAGAAGGTAACCCCACTACCTCAATAAGTGGAGAGGGTAAAGGACAGGTAGATCGGGTAGTAGGTTCTTCAATAATGAGTGTGTCAAGAACCATATTGATAGTGTGAGTGTCATGAGAACACTCAACTTTGTTTCTCTCATTTTTGGTAGGTGCATGATTGGGAAAAGGTTTCCTAAAAATATTGAGGGCTTGGTTTAAAGGTGAATTGGGGTTTTCTAACACAAGTTCTCCCTTGTCAATGAGGGATTGGACAATGATTTTAAATGTATTACACCTACTAACATCATGCTTAACTACTTTATGGAAAACACATAGGTCATTATCATTGTACCATCTAGGCATAAGATGAGAAGAATCAAAATATTGAGGGGGTTTGATAGGAGGAAGATATATGATATTATCTTTCAATAACTTTTCTAGGATTGAAGCATAAGATTCCTTAAGTGGAGTAAATTAATTTTAATTATTTTGGTTTTGGTTCCTCATTTTCTATTTTGAGGAGTTAGAGGAGTTTGGATGATTGATAGATGGTGGAGGAGTGGTTTTAAGTAAAACCACATTTTTGGTTCCTTTGTTTTTAGTCTTGGTGTTGGTCTAGTTGCTTTGTTTAGAGGAAGAGGTCTCATTGGTTTTATAGTTAGAGTTTTTGTTTTTCAACTTTAGATTTCCTTCATTGATGGCTCTATTTTACATATTATGCACCATGGTAAAATATTCATCAAAGGTTCTAAAAATCTAGACATGCAATGTGGAAGAGATGTACTTAGCACATGCCTGAGCAAAAAGTTCTATTAGTTTAGGTTGCGGTAAAGAGAAGTAAAGTTGATTGATTAGGCTTCCCCAATGAGCTAAAAAATTAGTAATAGATTCATCATCAAATTTTTGGATAGAGAAAAGGTTAGTAATGGAAAATTTCTTAGAGATGTTTATTAAAAAATGATCTAAGAAAGTTTGGGCCAGCTGGGTGAAGGAGAAGGGAGAGTGTTTGGTTATGGTACTATACCAATCCAATGTTAGATTGAATAGGGACCTGGTAAAGGTATAACATGGAGGGAATCATCATAGGAAATCAAATAACATGCTTGCCTAAATTCCATGAGCTAATTTTGGGGATCATCCTTGTTCTAAAAATTAGAAAACTTGGGAAGCTCCCATTAAGGAGGATATTGTCTGATAGGGATAGATGGGTGAATGGGCTCATTATATATCTGGTTATATGATAAGATGTTGTGAGAACTAGATATGGATAACTCTAAGGTGGTCATCTTATCCATGGGGTATATTCATTAGGTTTTTTTGGGGTTATGTACTTGAATGGTTATAAGGTGTATACTATTTTTGTGGTTGGGTGACATATTGATAGTTGGTAGGAGGTTGAGAATCTATCACATATTGATATGTAGGCACAGGTGGATAAGTGGATACTATGTAGGGATAGGTGGATGTAGATGGTTGGGAATGCGGTAGAGGCACATTCCTTTATGGGTTAGGGATGTAACCTAGGTTTGGTGTAATGGGCACCTATTGGGTAGAATCTATGGTTAGGTTGGTGATGAATGGAAGTGTAGTAACCTTTGTGTTGATTGGTGGTAAGGTAGAAGGTATAGGTACCATAAGATTTTGAAGTGAGGTAGTGGTTAGAGGGTTATAGGTAGTTGAAGGAATTTTGGCAATGCTAGTGGTAGGTACTCCCATCGTGAGGGGAGTATAGGTGGATAGTGGCTATGTTGTTCCTATGGTAGAGGAGTTATTGGTGGGGTTGAAAGGTATAACGGTGTTTGTAGGTTGGGTAGGTTTGTTTTCCATAGTAATATCAAAGGGATTATTGGTAGATGAGAAATATTGGGTAGTCAATGGTTGGGTGGTGACTGTGGAAATGGAAGTGTTTACCATAAGGTGGGAAGGGATGCCATAAGGTGGGTCCACAGGTAGAGCCAAGGTAGGGGAGTGGTGAGGTATGGTGGTAAGATAATGCTAAAGGGCCATGGGATTGTTATCTAAGAAAGTGGCAATGTTTGCATCTCCTTGGGGAACTACTCAAGGGAAAGAAGGACTTCTCAAAGGATGAGGAGAATTTTTTAATTTAAAAAAGTAATCCATGGATGAGGAGGTAGAAGAGGTTGATTGGCTTGGTGATGGGTTTTGTTATGCTAGGTTCCTTCACTACTGGTGAGTTAGAACCATACAAGATAAGGGAGAGAAAATACATGAACAATATCAAAACTCAATAGAGAGAAGAGAATAAATGATCAAGGAAAATCACACTCTAAAAATTACGTAAAGTCCTAAGGTTCATTTTAGTCTCTCTTTTGGCTTATGCCTTAAGCTTTCAAGAAATTGTGTGACTAGAATTAGTTTGATATAATAGGTACTATAAAAGAAGTCTATGGTTGGTTTTAGGTTGTTTAGGATCTCAAAAAGAATCTATATTCAAAATCAATATGTGGCTTGGTATTGGGGCCTACCCCCTTACTTCACAGACAACAATGATAAGGGTGTTGGGTTCTTAGCTAGATGGTATTTGGCCCTACCCCCTCACTTCAACCAGAGAGTTGAGTTGGTTCTCCCCTTGGTAATGACCTCTAAGTAGGATTTTCAAGAAAGGGTAAGGTGACTATTAGGTGATGAAATCCTAATTGGGCCTTGTCTCAAGTTGTTTGATGTTTGATTGATGTAGGTGGTTTGGTTTAGTGTGTGCAATAAGAGTAATGCTATGATTAGATTATTTTTCTTTAAATTAAACTATGTGAGATAAACTTGCAAGAAACTAATGTATATAGTTGATTTTAAGCCTAAAATAAACTTTGATTTCATTTATGAGCACATAATAGGGATAAGAGAATATAAATACAAACAAAATAAACTTGAGTACAGACTCAAGGTCCCATTAGGCATGCCAAAATGTTTTAGTGAATTTTAGCTTATATTTTGAGAAAGGAAGAAGAAGAAACTAAATAAATGTATGGTTAAAAATCCTATTTAATTGTGCACATGTTGAATTAGATGATTTTGAAGAGCTCCTCTTTGACTTGGGAGGATGACTTAAAATAAGATAACACTAAAGCAAATGGTTGGTTGGATAGATAGCTAGGTGGATTGCCTAGCACTAGCTAGATCCTGGAAGTAGGATCTTCCTTAGGGGATGCCAATCTACACATTTTTAAAATTATTAAGTTTATAAAATATAAGATAAAATACTTGCATCAATAATCAAAAGCTATTTAAATTGAACACAAGAAATGCTTGATAAATAAATAGGCTAAAAATGGCTAATATAGAAATAAAAAAGTCAATATTAATGCTAAATGGATCAAGTATGCTTTTAAAAATAGGACAAAAGTCTATGAACAAGAAAGGACATAGAAAGTTGGGTTTGGTTGAGGGTAAGAGGTTGAAAATAACTTGTTATTTTCTATCATAGTGACCATCAATGATTAATGTGACCATCAGATTTTAAGGTGACTGTCAGTAGTTGAGGTAACCATCGGTGGTTGGAAATACCATCGATAGTCAAGGTGACCATTGATGGTTAATGGGTATTGGCTTGGGTTGATAAAGAGTCTAATTGATGGAATCATATAAGGCAATTCTGGGAGGTTGGCTTATATTGGGCTGATTATGAAATACAAATAAAGTAATTAAGTATTGGAAAATAAATACTTAACTTGTAGAAGGTTGGTTAGATGAATGGTTGAGGTGGTTGACTTGTTGATAGAGTCTGGTGTGATTCTGATAGAGTAATGAAACTTGGTTGTCATCCTAGGGGTGGTAGTAAGTTGGTTCTCTATCATAATGGATGGATCATTAGATTGTTGGAAGGATACTTGTAAAAGAAGCTCTGGATGTAAAAATCTCTTAATAGTTGTGGATCTATTTCACCTCTTGTTCCTCTCTTCTTATATGTAATGAAGGAGAGGTGCAATAATATGTTAATTGGGATTTCTAATTATAACTCATGCATGCAATGGCTCACACATAGATTTAGATGAGTTATTTAAAAAAAATTAAGGTAGAGTTGATGTGGGTGTTTAGTTGGTTAGGCAGTACAACCCTGACTATTGGTGATCATCTTGACTGTTAATGATCAAGGGCTAAGGTAAAAAGGTTGTTAAAGGGTGGGCTTAGTTAATTGGTTAAACTAACCATGGTCAGGCTTAGTTAGGAATCAAAGGGTTAAATTGGTCCCAAGGGGGTCCTAAGGTGGTCCATGGGTGTTTTTACATTTGGAACTATGGTGTGTAGATCTTCGATGTCTACACACATTATGAACCATCTACCTTAGTGGATCCTATGTTACCATCTGCCCTAGCTTATGCTATTTGGCTTCGATTGGTTGGGGAGGTTGCTTGATAGTTATAGGCACAATGAGATGGCATACATCCACCTGCAAGAGTAGGATAGGTAGAGACTCGAGCCTTGAAGGCATTGGAAAAATAATGAGATTCTAATATGGTTAATATTATAAAGATTAGACATGTGCATGCCTAAGTGGCCAATCTACAAGGATAGATCATTTTTTTGAGATCCTAGACTACACCTTTATAATGTGCCATTAAGAGGGGTGAATCATAGGAATTTATGGGTAGCATGACTCATTAATAGGATAGACATGATGGAACACAACCTTATGGCTATAACTACTTTATTGTGCATTTGTATTGTATTGTATCAGACTCATGTTATATATATTGATATGGACATTTATTGATCTATGAGTTGTATTGATGTTATTGATGGATGTATGGATGTATTTATTTTCTATCACATGTATTTTACTTTCATTTATATATGCTATGGGAAATGTGTGATATAGGTTTTTGTTTCTAGAATTATGTGATACACATACATGGTTAAAAATAAAAGCAAATGATTTGGAAAAGTATACATAATTATAAAATGTAATACACACTATATCACGATGGGAAATGTGTAAAAACAAAATATGAATAAATATAGTAAACCAAAATGGTATAGTAAAAGGTCAATAATGTTTCAAACCATGTATAAGTAAAAATTTCACCAAATTAAAACAAATATAATTCATACTAAATCATGTTGGGAAGTATGATAAATTTTTAATACAGTGGAAAACATGTTATAACAAATGACAAGAAAATAAATATACAATAAAGTTAATCAATCATACTAAATCAATATGGGAAGTATGAAAATAAAAATAGAATTTAAGTACAAATCAAATTAATCATATTAAATCAAGACAGTAAGTATGATAAATTTAATAAAATGGTTGTAAACATACACAATCAAAAAATAAGAAGATAAAAGTGAATTATTTATGAAGCATAAAACATACTAAATCAATAATGAAAGTATATAATTGATGTGTAAATCATAATATAACACAAATTATCTCAAATTTAAAGCATCTAATATTATTGTGACTTGGTCATAGTATGAAATTTACTAGAATATTTTGTTAGGAATGCCTGGTCCTATCTAAGGTCTTACACTATAATTCACAAAAGGAACACCATTGAGGTGGATAGAAATGTTGGAATAATTTAATGGGATTTAATGTTGTAATTTGTGAGGAATTATTGGTCCTATCCAAGGTCTTATATTGTAACTCACAAGGTGAACATCGATGAGATGACTGGTAATAAGTGTAAAAAAAATAAATCTTTTGTGATGAATGCCTTCTCCTATCCAAGTTATTATAATGCAAATCACAAAGGGAAACCCTAGGGGTATGATCAATTAACAAAATAATATTCATCAAGGGGAAATATTAAGATTTTTGAAATTAAATAGGGAGTGTAAAAATCATGACATATGAATTTTTTATAAAAGCTTAATAAATATGAGACATACTAAGTATGAAAGAAAAACACTAATAGTCTAGTGACAATCAAAATACAAAGGATACCTATTCATAATAAGCACAATGATTTATAGGAAAATAAGTGGAATACTAAGATCAAATAATGAAGGTTACATGAAAAATAAAATTATAATGGACCTACTTTCCAACAGCATGTTCCACATCCTTAGGACCCCTTATAGAGTTTTCAGTTTACATTGAATATTGGGTACTTATGTGAGAAAATAGGTGGCAGTATAGAATTTTTTTATTCTCCTATCCCAATATAAAAACCTACCACACTTGAATGGACCTTATCTCTATCATGAGATAAAATATGGAGTTTGATCTTTGATTAAGGATATGGGATGTGCTAAAGATAATAAATCACATCTTTTAGTGTGATTAGACTTTTGTATTTTTTATTGTTAAATCATTTACTTTTATTTAAATGATTTGGATTTTAAATTTTTTATGGATTTTGTGATTCCTCCTTCATATGTATTTGTAATAACCAACATGAGTGATAAAAAGTGATACACACTAATAAGATTTAGACTTTAGCTATAAGAGACTAAGTAACTAGAGATATGACTGACTAAACAACTTGGGCTTACCTATGAACAAATACGTAATATCAATTTTCAATCATATGTATGATTAGTATGTGAAAAAGAGATAAGGGAAGAAGGGAGATCAAGTAGGTCGGTGCATAGAAGTGGTACAATGATAATTCATTTTTTCTAACTGATCATATGGTAAAGATAAAATACTAAGGGAATGAGGGTTGTATAACAAAGTCATAATAATATTTATCTTTATTTGAGTTTAAAGATAACAAACAATCATTAAATAGAAAATTAAAGGATCCATGTGAAAGAATTAAATCTATGAACATAAGTTTGAATCCATGAAAAGAATGATAATAAGGCATAAGAGAGAAAAAAAAATAAAATAAAACCATGAAAAACACATAAATCATAATATAATGATAAATGCAAAAGAAATAAGTTAAATCATGTTTGACAAAGAGTCAAAAATATAAGATATATAAATGAATCACAAATATAATCTAAATCATGTAATAGAATGATAAATTATGTGAGATAACACTATGTTATGTTCACAAATATAGATAGATGTAACTGTAAATGGAATCCATAACATCTAACACATACCTATGAAGCTAAATTCTAACATTAGTGAGAGTCTCACTAATATTCATTGAAAGTTGTGAAAATACTTTCTTCTGTATCATATCGACTAAAAATGTAGTTATAGCATAAGAAGAGTGGTACTCATGTGGTACCCCATGTGTGGGATACTCAATGCAAGTGATAGGTATCTCAATATGAATCATATATGTGGATCTAGGAGGAGGTGCAATTGGTAGATAAGGAGGAGCCTTCGTGCATGGGTGAACTATAGCAAGAGGCATAACTAGCACTAGTTTAGTCTATGGGAAATCATGGAGATGTTGGTCAAGCACTTGGCATAAATCAATATGATGGGTAAAACACTGATGCCAAAGATAATAAAATTCCCCATATTTAGGTATGCAATATTTAAGTATATTTAGAGGATGTATAGTCTTATCTTTGGGCTAGGTAATGACTGGTCACAATGTGTCAATGTACTAACTAAAATTTTACCAATGGCTATAGGAATAGTTATTTTTTCCATGGAATAAAAAATGTCTATTAGTAGATTTTGGAGGTATGCTAGCTAAATTGGTAGAAGAGGAAGCATGTGGTTACTGATATAAATGACAATCCTAGGTCCAACGACCAACAACTCTATGAATATCAAAATAAGGCTCATCTTTTCATTGTGCAAGTAATGGATCAAGCTGAGGTAATGGTATAATACCATAACCAAGGAATAGATAATTAGGTGTGTAAACTAGACTAGGCTCATTTGTAGATAAGGTTGGTTGTGAATCAGGTCTAAGCAAAGTTTCTAACATCTATAGAGGAATCATACTATAAGGGTTATGATATTTGGAAAAATAGTAAGGTATGTCATGGCATGATCCATGAGCATATTCCTAAGAGGCTATGATATAATTTTAGCTGTAATACGTGAGTGTTCCATCTCTAAACTATGAATAGTATTGGAAAAATTAATATTAGGTACTATGAGAGAAGAAATGGCTAAAGAAGAATAAAAAATTGAAATCAATAAGAAAGATGTCAAAGAATCTCAACATTTTTAGAATGGATGAATCCAACTAAAATGGGTCATAAGAATAATAAATGCCATCATAATTGGGTGCATGTAAGTCAATAGTGCATGTCTAAACTATTTTTTCAATTGAGGAGGCATGGTGAATGAAAAGTCTAGTTTTGGTTAAAGTAATCGCTATGTCATAAAAATATTGATGATGGGATCATGGTTGAAGAGGAGGAATTTGAGAGATGATGTGAGGGGAGAGATCAAAATTTTTATCTTTAGGATTATATCATTTGGTTCATTATCATTGGAGTCTAAGAGGTTATGTGGAATAATTTTATATTAATTTTGGATGACCACTATAACCTCTAACGAAGTAGATGGGATAATTAAAGTGTTGAGACTCATGAAATGGAATGCTAGGTAAGGGTTCAAGGGTGGGTATTTTAAAGACACCTTGTCCTTAGAATTGTTAAAAATTCCAAGGATTTGTGTCCCATTGAATATTTTATATAACACCATTGTAAGGAAATTTGACACATTGGCATGCATATGAAGTAGTTGTTATCATATGATGAGTCCGAGGTCGACTGGGTATGATGTTGTAAGAAAGTGTAAATTTAAATATCATCAATTTCACATGGACAATAATGTGAAGAATGGTAATGGGAAGCCAAACACACCCTAGAGGACGCATTTGTCTTTTTTCATAACCTTGGCATGTATTGTGTGTGGACTTAAGGTTACATTCTTAGTATTCAAGTGTTTTAATGAAGTAGAGGGAGGAAACACAAGTGATTTAGTGTTCATCAATTAAAGCATGCTTAACTTGGATATCACCTATTTTAATGTTAATTAATAAATGAGGATCACTCACATGAAGTAATATCTTATCGAGAATCATATAAGAGATAGGAAACTTAAGTGAGAGGGAAGTTTCCACTTTCATCAACATGGCTGGACATCTCTTCACATTATTGCAGTATGTTATCTTTAGATCTGGATAAGTTAGATTCTTTCCCTATACGATGATGATGAGGGATGTGCATTTCTAATAATAATTTTGTTATATGACTACAATGGTGAAAATTTTGCATTACCTCTAAGAAGGTAATTTGAGATGGGAGATGGGAAGGTTTTATAATAGGATCCCATTCATCATAACCCATGAGAAGATTTTTAAATAGAGGTTCATAGAATTGTAATAGATCCTTTAAATGGGGGATTAATTTGTAATGAAACATATATTGATAAGGTATGGTTGGTTGAGTTTGGTTTCAAGTAGGTTGATTGACCTTAAGTGATGTGATTGTGTGTTGATTTGTTTATTGTTGTTGAGTAGAAGAGATAATGTTTGAAGATTGAGGGATGTTGTCTTGAGGTATGGAGGTTAGGAAAAGAGTATAATTTATATCAATGGTATGAAAGGCATGATCAATTTGTGTTGTTGGGGGTGGTGTTTGTATGTGTGGTGGTTACTCATTCCCCAATTCGATGAGATAGGATGGGGAACTATCTTGAATAATGTGAAATGTTGAAGAGGTGTGATTTTTAGGTGTTGGGTTTAAATCAATATAAGAAACAAATATTCTCATATTAATCATATTGACCACATTTTAATCATTTGTGTTGAGATATATAAGACTTTTAATGTTTTTAGTATTAGGGGTAGGTTACTCAATGTTGTTTTGGTGTTTAGGAAAGGGATCCTTGTAGATAGTTAAATGAACATTAGCTTTATTTAATATTGAATTTTAGTTTGAGTCTCATGAGATTTAATTTTTATGTCATAAGCTTGTTGAAATTTGCATATAAGTGATTCATGGTCAAATTTGAGACCAAGGAAAAAATCTATGGCTAGATTTCTTAATTGTCTACATGCCTCATGAGAATGGCCCCAACTTATATGAAACCAATAAAACTTATTTGAATCATACCATGATTTCATAGGACAAGTGGGGTCAATATCTCATGGTAAAGGCCTTGGAAGATGATTTTGAATTTTTACTAGCGACAATGGTGTGTGTAGATTATTATGATTATTTTGAGAAACTATGGGATTGTGATTAGAATTACTATTGGTTGGAGGGACATGCTCCATAGTATTATTTGTAGCAATAGCTTGTATGGTGTGTATGATAATAAGTGTTGTTAACACCATCATTTGTTGCATGGATTTTTTTTTTTTTTGATAAGCATGCGAGTTACCATTTTAGGCTGAGGAGGTTTAAATTGATGCATGAGGAAATCTTGTGTTTGGCTAGGTCAAGAGCTTCTTCCATATTTTTTTTGAGAATGGGTATTAATGTGACATTATAATTTATGGTGGAGATTTTTAGTAAATAGTTGTAAGAGTTTGTCATCCACCATATTTTTTTAAATATTTTTTAGACAAATCTCTTGATTATTTGATGAAAACTTGTGTTGTTTCAGTTTCTAGTTGTTTTTTTTAACTAAAAGGGGTACAAAATTTATTCATAAAAATAGAAATGACAGTTACAATGCTTTATCCTAGTCAACTAGATGACCCAACTTCTGAAAAAACTCCACAGGCAACATCCTCTAGTCCAAAATACACTAGTTAGGCCCTTGCTCAGAAGCCCATTTAGCATGACAGTCTGCAACCCCATTCCATTCTCAGGGAATATGTTTGAAAACCACTGAATCTAAGGACGTGCTTAATTGGAGAGCTTGTTAGGCAACAATCGCCAGCTGCCAGTCAACACTATGAAAATTTTGATTATTTAGTAGGTTAATCACTACCTGAGAATTTGACTCACAAATAATTTGCTCCCACCCATGCTGGCAGCACTGTTGCACCACTTGCAGGATGGCCATCACTTCCATGAGACTATTGGTGTAGCAGCCTTTATACATAGAAAAAACAAATTGAATATCACCTTCACTATTATGGCCCAATCCACCAATGCCAGCATCTCCTGGGTTTCCTTTGGAGGAGCCGTCTGTATTTACTTTGATTATCCCAGCCTGAGGTGGCACCTATCGACCCATCCTATCAACAGGCTGTTGTAACTGCTTAGCTCTCTGCGTAGGCCATGTGGGGGGTGCGATGCTGGGAGTAGCTGAGCGCACACCTATAATACGGGAAAAAATAGCAATGTCTTCCACTCCCAATTCATCAGCTCTAAGACCCTTCACTAGGAGAGTCTCATATAGTGAATTGCAAACTTTCTGCCAAAGGGCGCTCCATTCCAGCTGAGTCTCACAAAAAATGCACCTGTTTCTTTCAAGCTAGATGTTCCACAAGATAAAGGCTGGGCCAGCTATCCAAGATTTCTATAAAATTGATGCCTTGGAGGGAGGATAACCCATGTGGTTCCAAAAGTTTGAGAGCAAAGCCACATGCTAGCAGGGACAGCCCCACACACTCCACCATAAGTGCCATATCTACTTAGCAAAGGGACAGAGGAAGAAAAGATGTGACCTAATCTCCTCACTCTTGCAGTAAAGCACACATCTGGATGGTCCTAGAACCCCTACTTGTAGAGGTTGTTCTAGGTAAGGCACCTATTATACACTAACGTCCACATAAAGAAGTTACATTTGGGCCAAGTTAGGTTGCTCCAAATTTTCTTCCCCCACAAGAAGTTTGCTTCACCAAACATTTCCTTCATCAGAGCACCATACCCTACTGAAATTGAATATTGGTTGGTAGAATCACCTCCCCATGCAAGAACATTGAGTCCTTATAATTAGCTACACCCATGAGAAGCAAGGATCTTATTTATCTCTAGTCGCTCCTCCCTAGGGCCCCCGAAGGCTAGTAAGAAGAATTTTTCCATCTATATCTAGTAGTTGTGCCTAAATTGAATCCCTCCTTGTAATGAGCAACTGAAATCCACCCAACATCATGAAAGGTGTCACATAAAGATTGCAGGTATGGATGGAAGGATAAGAGCAGGGGTGATCCATCCCAAGAATCTTCCCAAAAAAGGGTCTCTGCTCCACTATGGCATATCCAAAACAGGTTGTGCTTGACCAATTGTGCTCCCAGTTTGAGAGTCTGCCACACCATGGAGCCTCCCCATCCCAGAGGTAGCCTAGAGATATCAACAACTTCCACACTAGGAAAATATTTGAATGACAATATACAGGCCCATAGCTGATCTTGGTTGGAGCACCACCTCTAGTATAGTTTAGCAGCAAGAGCTTGGCTAGCCAGAATAGCCAAGCACAAGCCAAGCCCCCCATCTCTTTTTGGTCGACAAACTGTATCCCATTTGATAAGACTCCACTTGGTGCTCTGTAGATTACCACTACAAATAAATTGGTGTGAGAGGGAATCAAATTCCTTGAGAAAGTACATAGGGGCAACTTGCACCATGCAATGGTAGATAGGCAGCACTTGGATCACCGATTGCAAGAGTGTGACCCTCCCAGCCATTGAGATCCATCTATGTGTCCAGTGACTAACTTTCTACTTGAGTTTATCTAGCACATTCTGCTAAAATAATCTTGGTTGCCTTCCCACAACAACCGGAATCCCCAAATAGATGACTAGGAGAGCTTGAATTTGAAATCTCAAGATAGCCACAATCCTCTGTTATATAGGCTCAGGTGTGTTAAAGAAAAAAATAGAGGATTTATGGTCATTAATATTTTTCCTAAAAGCATCCAGATACACATCAAGGGTACTTTGAAAAGCTTCTACTTCCCTTATCCTCACTCTCCCGGCATGGATAATATCATCCACAAACTGCAAGTGGGAAGTGGTTATTTCCTCTCCCCACTTCCAACCCTGCACCCTGTTCTGGGACACCTGGGCCCTCATAAGCCTACCAAGACCCTTAACTAGAATGATAAATAAATAAGGAGAGAGTGGATCACCTTGGTAGAGGCCTTTGGAAGCACCGAAAAGCTCGGTGGGCTATCCGTTAATAAGGACCAAGTATGAAAGTGTGGTAACATAGCTCAGCACCCACTGGATCCAATTCGGATGAAAACCAAAGGCCAACAAAATTTTTGTCAAGAATCTCTAGCTAGCCCTATCATAGGCCTTCGTTAGATCGAGCTTGATGAACATGGCTTTTTCCTGAGAGGTACTCATAGAGTGGATAGTTTCCAAAGCAATAACCACCTTGTCCAAAATCTGCTTACCTGCAACAAAGCCCCCTTGTTCCTCTGAGATGATCATGGGGAGGCATCCTTTTAGCCTCTCTGCAATGAGCTTGGTGATGATTTTATAGACCACATTGCACAATGCAATGGGCCTAAAAAGGTCCAGCTAATTCGCTTGATCTTTCTTCAAAATTAGGATAAGAAAGTTAGCATTCAGATCTCTCAGCATATCCTTATTGGCAAAGGATTCCTACACCATGTCCAAGAGGTCCTGGTTGATAATATTGCAAAACTCTTGGAAGAATTCCACTAGGAAGCCATCTAGCCTTGGAGCTTTGCCTCTCTTCATGCTAAAAACCACTCCTTCCAGTTTAGCCATAATAATAGGGCGTAGAAGAGACTCATTCATACCTGAAGTCACCACTGAGGGTATACATGACAACATAGTATTTTCTACCCATGCAGAAGGAGGTGGGCTAGCTAAGAACAAATCTAAATAAAAGTAGATGGCTTCTCTAGAAATAGCTTGGGAAGTAGTCAGACGAGTCCCATCCGAGCAGACCAGGGAGGAGATGAAATTTCTATTGCACTTAGCTTGAACTGACTTGTGGAAGAATGCAGTGTTCCTATCTCCTTCTTGAAGCCAGTCTATCCAGGCCTTCTGCTTCCAAAAAATTTCTTCTCGAAGTTCCCATTTAGCTAAATCATTGATCGCTTGACACTCCTCCAAGTGGAGCTCTTCGAAAAAGCTAAAGTCCCTGATTTTCCTGGTGACCCTATCAAGATGATCTTAATCCCTCTTCCTCATAGCGTGGAGATTACCAAAGCTATTAATATTCCAATATTTCAGCTTCCTTTTTACATTCTAGAGCTTTTTAGTGAAAGAGAACATTGACGTGCCATAGCTGGGTCCTCCCTGTCTCCACCACTGTGCCATCAAGTCCTGAAGGGATGCCTCCCAAAGCCACATAGGCTAGAATTTAAAAGGAGACTTCTTTGGCCTAAGGATATGACTGGTGACAAGCTTAATCAGCCAGTGGTCAGATCCTCTCCAGTCAAGAATTATTGAAGCCAGGGAGGTGGAGCTTAATTACCAGTAATAAGAAACTAGGAACCTATCAAGCCACTCAGCTATACTAGCCTTGCCAATTCTCTTATTGCTCTAAGTGAAAGTCTCGTTAAGAGGTTTGACATTCGATAGGTGGAGGTGGTCAATATTTTGCTGAAGGATCTCCGAAGAAGGTCCCAATCTGGGCATCCCTCCTCTCTTCTCTTCCAAGCTGAGAATTACATTAAATTCCCTTGTTATAATCCATGGCAAAAAGGGGTAGCAGCTCTTGACAAACTGAATGTGATTCCATAGCTTTTGCTACCTAGGTAGGTCTATAGGGGCATAAACATTAGTTATCAGAATGAGCTCCCCAGATTCCATAGAGGAAGCCATCATTGAAAGGGCCAAAGTACCTGATAGCCAGTGGTGAGGCATTATTTTCTCCAGATTCCAGCATATGGCTAGACCACTGAAACTCCCCAAGGCACCCATACACTGGCTGTGACTGAAGAACCAAATACTCAGCTTACAAGAAAACCAAGAATCAACTTAAAGTTTAGTCTCTTGGATATAGAGGATATCTGGAGAATGGTCCAACACTAATTTGTGCATAGATTTTTGTCTAGGGAAGCTATTCAATCCCCTTACATTCCATGATAGAACAATCATTGAGTGGATTGGGGGAAATGTTCATCCAGGGTCTTCACAGCCCCTGACTCCACCAATAAATCCCTTGTGAGCTTGATTCTATCCTGATCCTTTCTTTGGCCAGCTCATGATGGAATGGACGCTGAAGCTTTCTTGAAGGGTTTTTGCATGAGGCCAAGGGCTGAAGAGGATCCTTTTTCCTTCTTGGAGGTTTCTATATCCTTAATCAAATATGCCCAATGGACTTCCTTGTCACCCAGGGCTGGTGGGCTTGTTGGTGTACCATCCTGCATTCCTTGGGTGGGCTCCTGAATCAGCCGATGCTCCATGTCTTGTGAGTCATCATGGCAAGAGAGGTGCATTGTACCCTCAGCCTCCTCCCCCTAAAGCATTTCTGGAATGCCATCCTCAATCGCCATGTCATCTAGGACTTCAAAGCAGTTGAAGCTCGTCTCAACCTACCTATCAAAATTTGCCTATTTTAGCCCATGGCCCTTCACCTGGCATCAAATAGGAATGAAAATATCTTTGTTAGGAATCCTAAGACTTGTTAAGCTATGTTTTGTACCTGTGGAGAGAAGGTGATTTTTCCCTTTTGTGTCATTGCCAGGACGGGTTTGATTCATCCTGTTGTAACCCATCTGGCCTAGTGTTTTGCTATCATTGTTCACTTAAGGCCCAGAAGGTTCCTCTAGTGAAGCACCACCACTAGAAGCCTGAGGGCATTGCCTATTTAGGTGTCCATAAGCATGGCATATGAAACATCGAAATGGAATAGCCTCGTAATCTATCTGCTGAATCTAGGAGGAGGGCCCCATATAAATTTCCAAAGAATCTGGCAGGGGATTATTCAAATTGATATCCACACAAATGTGGGCATAGGAAATTACCTTCTTCTCCAGCGTTTGGTGTGCTATAGCCGTTGGCAAGCCAAGCATAGTAGCTATTTGGCACAAAACATCTTCATTCTAGAATTCCAAGGGAAGTCTCGGTAAATAGACCCAAACCAGAACACAGGCTGGAAGATCTTCAACTGAGTTAAACCCTGCATGCCAAGCTTTAATAAAAAGACTGTTGTGCTCGTAGAAGTATGGACCTCCTTCAAAAATCTTGTTTTGGTCAAAAACTGAGGAAAAGATCACCATAAAGTAGTTGTTCCTTGCCAACATAATGTCAAAGTCTCCCTCTATCTGCCACGAGTGATGAATCCATGCCTCCAAGGCCAAAAGTGATATACAGATACCCAAGAATTTATAGATTAGAGCGTGAAAAGTGAGGTATTCCACCTCCTCCTTCACTACCTCCGGTGCAATAACCAGGACTAGACGCTCCTGACAGTGCTAAAAACAACCATTAACTCACTTAATCTTTGTCCCCTCTCCCACATATGTCACCTCACCTCCCTGCGCTATCCCCCTAGGTAGAGGTCGATCCTCCCTAGGGGCTTCAACTCGGCCACCCCTATTCCACTCCTTGCTCACAGCCATCAATCCCACTATCCACAAGTTTCTAGTTGTTTACAATTGGTAAAATGAATCGAGATATTTTTGGGAAAATCACTAGTTTGGAATTTTTGGATGAATGGATTGAAAAATTATTATAATATAGTAATGGAGTGGGTTTTTAATTAATCATATAAATATAAATCATCTCCTGAAATAATTTTATATATAATTTTAGTGGTAGTGAAAGTATTAATCTTAACCTAATCTTTTTAAAGGTTGCTAAATGTTTTCAAATGTAAGGTGGGATCCTTATATCCACTATAAGTGATGGTGCGAGTGATGTCTCCTATGTCAATGCTGTAAATTTGAGAAACTATAGGTTCATTTTATAAATATTTTATATTTTTATTGATAATTGGAGTTTACAGTATGAAGTTACCATGTGAATTCATAAGGGGTTTGGGGACATTAGGATTTTACGCTCACCATTGAGCATGGTGAGATTAGTTTTGGAGATACATTAGGTGATTTTGAATTTGCATCATTTGATTTACATTATTATTTTTAAATTTATGCATTTGGTTAAGCATTTGTAATTAAAGAAAGAATAGTTTGAGTAGCATTTTGACTATTAGATGTAGCATGTGATGCATTAGTATTGTGTGAGGTATTAAGAGCTTGATATGCAATATGAGTGTGGTATGAGGTAGTATCATGTGTTGTACTAGTGGCATGATAATCTCTAGTATCATAAGTAACATTAGTAGCATGGGAAGTACTAGTATCATTTGAAGCATTAGTAGCATGAGATGCACTAGTAGCATGGGTATGGATGTAGGTATTTTGAAGATCCCCACTAGAGGTTGAACCTCCCATATTTGTAAACATAATTAGCATGGAGGTAGAATAAGACATAAAGTATGATGTCATAGTGTGGGAAGGAGACATGATATAAGGAAAACATGTGGATGAAAAGAAAGGTCTTGCCCCAATTCTTTGGGAAAAGTTAGGGGAAGGTGAATGGGTTTATCCTATATGAGGTCCCATAATGAGGTTATAGATGGTTGTAGGATATTTTCCTCTATGCTGAAGATTTTCATTGATGAAAAAGATAATTTTATTTGTGTAATCATGGTCACACTCATATTATATTAAAAATAAATGGTTAAGTTCCAAGGAATAATAAGGAGTCCCATAGTTATTAGTGCACATGACAACATGGACATTGCTTTGATATTTGGCAGTGCCACAATATGTGTTTTAGGAAACTTATTAGGATTAGTGATAATCATCATGTTTATTTGATTTAATCTTGTATTATATTCAAGCAAGAAATTCATGATAAGGGAAGGAAGATAAATACCTGTTATAAATAAGGGTAAACTAGTAGAATATTAGGTCAAAATAGTTGACACTATCTTGTAAGATGATACGTAGGATAGGTTATAAGAGACATAGTCAAACATGTCAACTATGTATTATAGGTGATTAAGATTAGAAATTCTAAAAGACACATAATCATATGGGTCAATTATTTTTTAAATTCAAACAAAAAATGTAGTCTATAATATATTAGGTCGAATAGAACAACTATGTTCTATGCAAAAAGGGAAACTATATGAGATATAGTCGAGTGGGTGGACTGTGTTTTGGGGGTAGAGATAGGTTTTGATAGTTATGAATCTATATTATTTAGTGTTATTTTTAAGAAAAATTGAAATAATCACAAATGTAACTAGGTTGAACCAATTGATCTAGTTACAACACACAACACAAACCTTGTAACAATGCTTGCCAATACAAGTTTTACTATACAACATACAATTATAAAAGAACAACAAAAATATAATTGCTAATCTATGTAGTCATTCTTTAATGTTTTAAATCATAATTTTTATAAATTAATGTAGGGTGTTGGATTTATAAAGGAACTAAAAAAACAATATAAGGATGGTTTCAGGTTGTTAAGGTTGAAAGGGATCTATAATGGTAACAATATTGGCTTGGTATTGGGGCCTACCCCCTCACTTCAGAATTCTATAGAGATAAGCGTGTCAAGTGATTTGACAATATATACCATCAACTACATATTTATACTTTACCATAAAATTTAGTTACCTTCCCCCTTGGTGATGAAATCCAAGTAGGTAGACATTGGGCAGAAGTTGCTTAATGCTTTTTGATATTATGTGGTTTGGAAGTGTGTGAATAAAATAAAAAGTAGTTTGCCTAAATTGATAAATTGAACCTTAATATTTATTCTATTTATGATACACTAAGCAAACAAGAAAAAAATTAAAGATGATTTACTTAGTATCAATTTAAGTTAATTAATTTTCTTAAAGAGTACAGGGTCGATTCAATTGATCAAAAATGTAAATAGTATATAACAGAATTGACTAGGTCAATTCTATTTATTAAAGCAAGGGACAAAGAAAAACAATAAAATAGGTTGATTGTATATTCTAAGTAATAAGCCATTACAAAAATAAATCAATATATTTGACTTCATTGACCATAGATTTATAGACTGAAAACTATTAAAAATAGGACTGAAATGGAAGAAAATAAATGACTGAGATGGTGAGAATGAACTTGATGGTTTTAGAGATACTAAATTTGTTGTTTTTATATTGTGACATCTAGATGAATATTCTTACCCTGATAACATATTCAATTGGTTTGATTGAGTTTTAAAACCTATATGCAAAGAAGAAAATTGAGTTAAGCAGATCGATCTAGTTACCTGTGGTTAGAGATGACATGCAAAAATCAAAATAGAGTCGATCAGATTAAATGTGTGGTAAACCTATGCATAAAATGTTATAATAAATCAATATATTTGATCCAGTGATGTAAAAAATATATAAATAATAAATGATAATAAATGAAAGTGTGGAATAAAACTTGTAATAGTTAGATTCACATTGGATTCACCATAATGTATGATAAGGGAAAGTGAAGTTGATCTATAAATCAATCCTAGCTTAGAGAAGATAAATCAAATTATCCATTTTTATTGTTGGTATATTTAGACAATCAAGAACATGAACAATATAGATCTAATAGATCTAACTAAGAGGTTTCTTGCCACACAATATCACTATAGAGGGTTAAAAAGCCTCTAGTCGAACAATACCACACAATAACCCTAACTATGTCTTATGGTTTCTAACAAATAAAATAACAAAGTAAATTAAATCTGATCTAGTACTCACTAAAGCTTGTGGAAAAAATGGTGGATAATAAACATGCAAAAGATAACTCTAATCTTAATTTATAGGTAATCCTAATTCATAGAGAGAAATGTATTCATAAGGCAACATATGTAAATATATCTACTAATAAAAGAGGAGAAAGAATTATGAATACTTACCTTGAATACAAGCCTATCAAGCCCCAATATTTTTGTTCATTAATGGTGCATTGAAATAGATTGTTTTGATTTATAAGGATAACAAAGATAGGTCAGATCTAGGCTACACATCTTCTCCTATGAATCCAAGAGACTTTTCCCTTAAGACAAGATTTGTCTCTCCAAAAGTAGTCTGAAACCCTAAGGAATGAATCCTCAAGTAGAATGGTGGATAATAAGATGCATAAATGAATGGTTATCTCTATTTATCTATAATGAAAATGGTGAAAAGGATGTGTTCATATATCCAGATCTAACCCTAAACATTTTTGAATTTTTAGCCAACACAATTAGCCCAGTTGATCCAGTTATTTGATAAATAAAGCAGTTAGGTCTTAGACTAAGTCATCTGGGTCAACTTAGTCCCATAACATGCTCATTTATAAGAATATATTTGGTCCATTTTAATATGTTTGGTGGATAGTAAAAAGAGGTATTGGCCTAGGTAGGGGCTATTTGGGGTGGTGAATTGCTTGGAGGAGTGTGTAAGGGAGGTATCAAATCTTAAGAAAACATATGTGAGAGGTTTGTGTTAGTTATAAGTGGTAGTTTAAGTAATAATAACATTTCAAAGCATGAATGGTCTATCCACCCCTTTATTGGTGCACTCTTTAAGGCATGCACTTAGAGAGATTGATTATTAATGGGTTATTACATGAGAGATAACATCAAAAATTGATACAATTTAAAAATATTATGTATATACACAATGTACATAAATAATCTTATATATAAGATGATTTTGATTGTAATGAATATGGGGTTGACAAACTATTTCAATATCATTTATCCATGTCTCCTCACACTTTCAGTAATATGAGAATCTCCACTACAAATGTTCCTACTAAATTAGATACATGTGTTATATCTTCATCCTATGATGACATTTACATTATGACACAACCTCAATCATAGGATTTACACATCTTACATTATCAAAATAGATTTGTAAAAATGCATGCCTTCAATCATGATGTTTGTGCCATTCACATATCCTTTGGTAGTGAATTATAACCATAAGGCTATGTACCACCATTCAATTCATCTTTTATATATACTTCATGGGTCATTGCTATAGAGCATAACTAGGTAGAAGAAGTGTTAGCATGTTTAAACATGTCATGATACTTGCATTTTTGGTAGTTATCTATCTTGTAGGGTCCCTTGGTATGATTTAGAGTCATTAGTTATTTTTCAAGTGTGTATTATATCTCATTATAGAGTTTCCCACCAAAATGGCAATTTTGAAAATTTGAATATAGAATTAAGCTTTATATGGTAGTTTGAGGTTTTGTGTGTAATCCAAATGTTGGTGTAGGTTGGTGATGCGACAAATTAGGGCCTAAGAGATGTGTTAATGTTTTTTCAATGTAAAAGTATTATAAAATTAAAATAAGGTCAATATTATTATTTTTTAACCACCACCTATGTAATAATGTCCTTGTAATAGGAGTTTTTTAACTTTGATTGGCATATTATAGGTTGGTTATGAATGTAGATGAATAAGGTGAATAGTAGTAAGGATGGAGAGAGGTGTAAATTTGAAGGATAGATGTAGAGAAATTAATAAGAGGAAAGGAAAAGATTAGAAAAGAAAGAGAACTCTACCTACTGATGTAGAGTTATTCCCTTAGCCTACAATTCTCTTTCACTTTGGTTGAAAACTTGTAAAGCTTCCTTAGCCAACACTAGGCCAATCTTGTTCAAATGGACTAAAAATCAAAGACCTATGAAATAAAGTTTCAAAAACACTCAAAATAGTCTAAAACTCTATTTCAACTCATATTAAACCAATCATCCATCTCCTTTCTTTTCACTCAAAAGTCAATCTCTTGCCTTTAAATGCTACTAGCCTTGTTTCAATCCAAATCATATGTTTTTTACTTACATCAACTCATTAAGGAAAAAAAAACATTTTTGAGTACCCTTTACCATTATTATGATTCACACAAAATTTTAGTTTAGGTTACTTTGAAAATTTTAGTACATGTAGGCTTGCCTGCCTCCTCAATTAGGCCTCCAAATAAATAAACCTACTTGGTTTGAGAAAAGTACAGTCATATAAGGAAAAATAATGACCTTTTTGGGTACCAATTATCCTCCTACATCTTAATCAACTCTTTTTTCAATCTCATACTCAACACACATATATTTTCCTTCTTTGGCCTACCTCACTAGGTCTCTTCTAGGTCTAAACCAACTAAGTCCTTCAAAATATATACATATGGGTATGTAAACTTGTAAAACCATAAAAATAAGTTATATATAATAAATATTTAAAATATTACAAAGTTTTTAGATATTTATATGGATAAATATTTTTCCATGCACCAAACCCTAAATCTAGGGTTTTTAGGCCATTGTATAGGTTGAGAGCCTATAAAAAGGCATAACTTTCAATATATGAGGTTTAAAAACCCCAAACAACCTGAATTAGGTATGTATAAATCCTTATAACATTTTCTAGTCATTTAATGGTCTCTCCTTAACCTATGTTACACCTTTCTACTCCTAAATGCTCTTGATTGTGCACAATAAATGACCATATATAGGTCTGTGACCTTGTAGAAGTGGAACAAACCCTGTTATTTGAAATATAAAGTTTAAAGGATATTTAAACATTTTAAATAAATTTAATATAATTATCCAAAACATTTACCTTCCATTCCAAGCATCTTTCCTTTCGATAAACCAACTCACAACCTACCTTGTCTATGTACACTACAAAAAAATATAGTCTATTCATTTAAGAGTCTTAAAAAAAGTTAATCCATTTAACTTATATTAGATAATATGGTCTATAATATCATAAAATAAATCCTTAGATATATTTGGAATATATTATAAAGACTACTTTTTGCATTATACTGAAACTCTCAGTCCTTAACACTCAAAAGCAACACAAGGTTCATATAAATGTTCCCACTCAGAAAATAGGGGTTATTGGTTAATTTTAAACTCAAAAACATTTGAGTCAATGTGAATATCAATATTGAAACCAATTAAACAAAAATTAATTTTAAATTCACTTAAAAACATGTAGTATTTTCTTGAACAAGGCCTTTCTCATAAACACGTACCTTCTTGCTCACAAACACAAAAGTTGTATACAATGCAGGGTATAAAAATATTTAATCATGCATATTATTTACTAAGTACAAAGAAAAAATGCTTAATTTTTAAGGTCCCTCAAGTTAACACTTAAATAAAATCATCTACTACCATTATAATCACATGAAGCTTTAGTTCATGACATCAACTTACACAGTGCTCATACATTTTGGCAGACCTTCTTCTTGACTCAGTCTTGTTTGCCTTGTTTCTTCACACATTCTATTCCTATAGACTACTAAGAATATATAACCTTATTAAAATTTCAAACACTTTTAAAACAATAACCATAACAATTTTTTGGATCAATAAACTCCTCATCACTCCAAGACCCACATAGAGTGATGTATACCAAGACTACCACCTCATTATTTTAACATGACATAATGATTTATTCCAATCTATAACCTTTCAACAGACCTTACAGGTATATTTACAACATTAGTTCACCATTACATATCTTTTCCACTTACCTAGACTAACTAAACCACTCTTAATCCCTCATTTCAAGTTTGAAAATTCAAATTAAGAAAAGGAAAGAAAACTTCAAATTCAAATTTTAACTCACCTTTATGACTCTCAGACCAACCCTTGGGCATTCCTAAGATGTCCTTGCATCATACTCCCAAGGGGAGAAAATAACCTGACTCCAATTTTATTTTTCATTTAGATTCTCATACAAATGTCTGTGTTTCTTACTGCCACACCTATGCCTTTGCTTCTTCATCCAAGTGTTCCTTTGTTCTTGCTTCTATTTCTACTCATACTATTTCTTGTACCTAAAATTACTCTTCTTTCTTTGCTTTCTTTCATGATCCTCTTCAATCTTCATGGCATTGAGCATGAATTGCCATTATCTTTCTATGACCTCCTCTAAATTTTCTATTTATGCCTCTTCATTAACATATCTGATCCACATAATACTCTCCTCTTTTGACCATTCCAAGGTCTCTTTCTTATTCAAAATCTTGTCATACACATCATCTATCATGTTATCCTCCATTATAGTTGCTCTTTTGACTGTCTAATCAACCATTTCTTCACCTTGCATCTTCTCTTATTCAACTAATAATTTAGTCTCATCTTCCTTTACCTATTCGTCCTTTTCCTCAGTCACTTCATGTGCTTCTTGATTCCTAGCTGACCCAATGAATTTTTTAAATAATCCTATTTTGTCTTTATACAACACATTATCTTCCTCTTCAAAATAGTCATAAAAAATTGCATTACTTGTTATGCCTTTATCTTATTTAACACCTATTGTTTTATTTTCTTCATCTCTCCACTCTTCTCGATCAAGTAATTCATCATCTTTAGGGTGAAAAAATGCTTCACCTTCAATTATACCTACACTTTTCCATTCATCAACTTCTTCTTTATGGACTTCTGTCCATTCATCTTCTTCATTATAATCATGTTTTCCACCTACATTCAACCATGATAAGTCAATGTTATATTTAAAATTTTGAGGCTCTATTTCTTCTCTCTCCTCTTCCATGGAAAGTTGTGTTTTCATCTCCTTCAACTGCCTCTCTAATTATTCAATCACTTATTGGTTTGATTTCTCTTGCATTATTTCTATAAATCTACATTTGACTCTTTTCTTGGTCTTGAGTCCACACTATAAATTATACACATTCCACATCTTCAATAGATCTCTTTCCATCCTCACCAATGTATTTTTCATTTCCTTTATCTCTTTTTCCATCTTCTTCTCATTGTGGCTTTCATATTTTACCTTTTCTTCCACTTTTGTCTCTACCTCTCCTTTCATGTTCATCTTTAGTACCTCACTTAGGTACATTCTTTTCTTGTTTTTTTATTTATTTTTTGTTTTGGTATCACTTGGATCACCTCCTCTTGGTTCAAATTTGGAGCCTTTACTCTCTCTATCTCAGACCTCACTTGGACCTTTATACTGCTTGTCCTTCACACTTAAACTATCTCTTCTCTTCTCTAAGCTCTATTTATGAGATTATCTCCTCCGATCTTGTTAATATCTCTCTTTTCTACATGGATGACACCTTAAAATTTTATTATCTTATTTTATCAACTATCACATACATTAGTAATACATTCAAAACAAATAATCAACCACAAGCTTCTCATACCTTTCTCAATCTACTGTTACTCAATAAGATTCCTTGCCACTACCTCCTTACTTACCTGCAAGATCTTGATCAACATGCAACATGCATTATTTACCACATTAATACCTATACCAACCTATTCCCAGAGCATCAAGATAGATCTGATACCAAATGATTTAGAGCTATTCCCCTATCATGCAATTATCTTTAATTTTTCTTGCAAACTTGTAAAACTTCCTTAGCCAACACTAGGCCAATCTTGTTCAAATGGACTAAAAATAAAACACCTATGAAACAAAGTTTTAAAAACACTTAAAAAAATCTAACACACTATTTAAAAACATATAAAACCACTTTCATCATCCATCTCCTTTATTTTCACTCAAAAGTCAATCTCTTGCCTTCAAATTCTACTAGCCATGTTTAAATGGAAATCCTCTATTATGTTATGTAAATCAACTCGTTTAGGAAAAAAAATTATTAACCTTTACCATGCTTATTATTCACACAAAATTTTAGGTTAGGTTAGACAAGCCTCCTTGGTTTGAGTAAAGTAAGGTCATCCTAGGAAAAATAATGACCTTTTTGGGTACCCATTATCCTCCTCCATATTAATAAACTCTTATTTCAATCTCACACTCAAAACACATATCTTTTCCTTCTTTGGCCTACCTCACTAGGTCTCTTCTAGGCCTAAACCAACTCAGTCCTTTAAAATCCATATAGATGGGTTCATACACCTATTTAAACATAAAAATAAGTTATATAAAATAAAGTTTGACATTAATACAGTTTTTTTTTTATATTTTTATGGTTAAATCTTGTTCCATGCACCAAACCCTAAATCTAGGGTTTTTAGGCCACTCTATAGGCCAAAAGCCTATAAAAAGGCATAACTTTCACTATATGAGGTTTCAAAACCCTAAACCACCTGAATTAAGTCTATATAAATCCCTATAAACTATTTAAATCATTTAATGGTCCCTCGTTAACCTTTCTTACACCTTTATAATCATAAATGCTCTTGAATGTGTACAATAAATGATTGTATGTAGGTTTATGACCCTATAGAAGTGGAACAACCCCTATTATTTAAAATATAAAGTTTAAATTATCTCTAAAAATGTTATATACATTTAATCCAATGATCCAAAACATTTACCTACCATTCCAATGATCTTTCCTTTCGAGAAACCAACTCATAGCCCACCTTATCTATGCACACTACAGAAAAAATATAGGCTGTTCATTTAAGAGTCTTAACAATAGTGAACCAATTTCACTTATATTAGATAATATGGTATATAATATCATCCAATAAATCTTTAAATATATTTTAAATACTACTTCTTGTATTATACTAAAACTCTTAGTCCTTGACACTCAAAACTAACACAGGGTTTGTACAACTATTCCCACTCAGAAAATAGGGGTTCTTGGTTAATTTGAAACTCAAAAACATTTGAATAAATGTGAATATCAATATGGAAACCAATAAAACAAAAATTAATTTTA